>VMBQ01003561.1:13316-55436 GCA_007657795.1 Dreissena rostriformis | reverse complement strand
GATGATGATGATGATGATGATGATGATGATGATGATGATACTTTTGTCACTTCCAATATTAGGTTAATACAATGTATTTGAGTTTGAAAAAAAGTTTACACATCGGCAGACTATTTCATTTATTAAGAAATACATAATTTATGTACCATATACGTAGGCCATTTTCATTTTTATGAGTTTTTTTGGTATGTACCAAATACGTTTTGGCGAGCATAGAAAAACTTATTCCAACCGAATATGGTACAATGTTTGTACCATATTCGGTCGAAAATTGTACCATCTTCGGTCCGAGTATGGTACATTTGTACCATATTCGGCCGAATATGGTACAAATGTACCATATTCGTTTTTGTACCAAATACGGTCCGACATACCACGTCATAAAATCACCTCCCAGGGGGTGTTAAAGTTGGATAAACACGCTATAAACGAGGACACCTTTATTTCATAAAACATGTGCAGACTCCATTACACACCAAATCTAACTTCTCAAGTTGGAGAGTATCGTTTAGTCTCCCGAAACCACATTCACAGGGGGGCCCGACACAATGGGGGTAATGTCCTCGCTTGTCAGGCCCCGCTCCTGGAGGATGTTGGCAATGTGTTCCATCGATGATCCTTTGCTTCCTTGGAACCTAACCGTCCTAGTAGCCATCTCCCTGTTTATAGTAGCCTCGTCAAGGAGGGCCCACAGGTCAGACATGATTTGTTTTGTACTTCTATTTATCGTAAAACGAAAAAACCCGGAACAGAGATCTGTAATCACGGTGTTCTCTGTACCAAGCAAGTGTCCTCCTGCTGGGCATCTCCTTATGTATAGTCGCCTCATCCAAAGGAGACCACAGATCAGATATGTTTGATTTTTTTAAATACTTAGATCTATCGCGAACCAATCTACGAAAAACCCGGCACAGAGCGCCGTAATCACGGTGTTTCTGTACCAGGTAAGTATCCTCCTGCTGGACATCTTATCAACTGTTTGCTCATCCAAAGGAGCCCTAAAATGTGACATGATTGAAATTTACTTTTATCCCTTGCTATAAGCAACAGGTCTGAGAGCAGAGAAAAACCACATCCGCTGTATTCTCTGTCCTGGTCCTTTAAGACAGCTCTTGCTTTTCCTCTCCTCACCTCTATCCATGGAGCCCTCTCATCCACCTGCATCCTCGAAATTCTCACTCTGGAGTAAACATTGAACCCTTCAACATTGTCCCGCTTAACTGATAAATCTTTCCCAAATGTCTGGAACATGTCCGATAAAACAATATTGTCCACAAAAATAATCACATAACTTATCTTTGTCCACGAAGACAATGTCATGTGCAGATGACACAGGTGACACGAAGACAATGTCATGTGCAGATGACACAGGTGACACGAAGACAATGTCATGTGCAGATGACACAGGTTGACCACTTGCCACAGCGTCAAGGTCTTCTTCTAGGAGTCCTGAGATCCGCAGCTTGTTAATCACAGCTGCCATGGAGGCCACACATTGTTAATCACAGCTGCCATGGAGGCCACACATTGTTAATCACAGCTGCCATGGAGGCCACACTTTGTTAATCACAGCTGCCATGGAGGCCACACATTGACCCTGGACTTTAACTGCCCTCTCAATCCTACTCTTGTCTATTGCACAACTGGTCAAGGGACCTGAAACAAAAAACAAATTGATACATTCAACATTCTCAGATAATAATAATAATAATAAATAAAATACATATAATATAATAAAAAATAATATCATAAAAAGGATCCCATCATAGCATGAATGAGGGCCCTCACGGTCTCGAACGATGAAATTCCATCTTTGGAAAAGAGCCTCACTGATCTGTGTAGTATTTCCGACACCACCGCATCCGCATTTCCCTCTATAGCTGGAAGCTTAACTTCAATCATTTTAAGACGAGAAAGCATAATGAACGCAAATTTAACCACTGTCACGGCTTACAGTAAAACTTTGATCTGCAAGTCTGACACATCAATATCGCTGCCCTGTTAGACTGAAGGCTCGTTTCTTTGACATTCGCTATGTCATCATTCTCACAATCTGCCATATCCCAAAATGAAAACATTCCAAACTGTGTCCCATTAGTTGACCTTCTATTATCTACATGCGCTCTCTCTACAGGTATGTTCTTCTACGTTCTCTCCACATGTATGTTCTTCTGCGTTCTCTCCACAAGTATGTTCCACTCCGCTCTACTTAGGCGTTTTTTGTCTCCAATATCATTCAGTGCTTCGGACATCTGGATGGACATTCTGATAGACAAAGCTGGGAAGTGCTCTGAAATCTGCAGGTTAATATATTATTGTGGAATTGTGTAGGCTATTCTTGTGAAAGCAAGGTATTTTTTAAACAAGTCTTGTCCGAATCAAGGCGTTTTTATTTTGTAGCACAATTACACGCTCTTAATATTTTATTTGAAATTATATTTTTTATTAATTTTTATTCGAACTGATCATCATGCTTCGGGAAACACTTGAACTCTGGTCGCGGTCCGACGAGGGGCAGCAGTTTTCTGAGACGTATGTTGCTGGTTTTTTTTTGCATGCAAAGAAATATAATGTATATGTTTTAATGTTTTAAATACTTCGAATTCAAAACTTCAATGTTGATTTCAAGGCTGTGTAAAGCAATGTATGGTCAGATTTATGACTGTCCCCTTTAGCTTTTGAAAAAAAATATAATTAAAATAAAACAGTATGTATTTGTCTTGGCCTAAACAGGGTCACATCAAAAGAAATTTCCATATTTATTAACAGAAAAAAAAAAATGGTCTCTAAAAAAAAAAACACAAAGTTTAGTCTGAATATTGAAATAAGTATGATTGTGATACCAGGCCCCGACGCCGGCAAATTTACCACAATCATTTTACAACGAAAAAGAAAAAAAGCACACAATATAACCACTGCCACCGCTAAACAGTAAATTTTGATCTTAGCCAAAAGACATGTGTTTACTTCGTGAATGTTGATGTTCGCCGTGTTGCGACTTCTCGACCGAGTAAACAAAAATGACAATTTCTGTGTGTTTAAGTTCTTCAAAAAAGGATTTCCAATGCCTTGTGCTTAAAGTTGTTATTGTTTTTGGATAGAGCTATGTCTTAGCTACGTCTACATACCAAAGTTGTTGATTTGTATTTTTGTTATGTCAATGTAACTTTACTCTGATTGATGGCTGTCAGAAAATATAAAAAATTGAGTTGAAACCCTTGTTACTATTATTATATATAACAAACTTTTTTTGCATTTTCGGTCAAAATACATTTGTATATACTATCCCAACACCGTTTTAGCTCCCTATGATCTATCATGTACCTGCCTAGGTAAAAATAGATCACAGCAGACGATACAAAATTTATCGATTGAGGTATAAAGCTGTCATTTAAAATGCATGAAAATTATCATTGGATAGAAAAGTTTACACTTGGCGGTTTATACAGGCAATTGAAACAAAGACATAACACAGACAAAGGGTGTTTACGTATTAAATCGAGAATGTAAATGAACAAGATGTGTACTCGCTTTAAATGAAATATGTGTATGCAGGACAAAAGGAACGTAAAAGGGGAGATAATTACATGGATACAGTTAGCATTTACACAGTTCTCAATTGTGAATATGTGTACATGTAGACTGTACAGTACAACTATACACACATATTACATTGGAAACAGTCTAATACAACATTAAAGAAGATGCATTCCAACAAAACAGTGAAATAATTGCCATGCCAATAATAATATATGTTAAATATGGACGTAAACAGTAATAATAGACCCCATTTAATGGGTGATTGTGGGAGTGGGCTATATTCGTGATCCATTTTACAGTTCATTGTTTCAAAGTTCACTGGTCATTGTGGGTCAGCGACTGCATGGCCAGAAGCCCATCTTTTACTGAGTCCTGAGTGAACATATCTTCAGTAGGGTCATAAGGAGAGGGCACAGGCCAACTACCAGGCTTATTTTTAGCCAAAGGTGAAAGTGTAAGTTCGTCGTCTCGGGACCGCTTAATGCCCTGGCTATCGGTGTCCATCTCATGATGGGCACCTTTGTCCATGGCACCAACTGCCTTTTCAAATGAGCTGACCTGGGTAATCTTGTCAGTCTCGGCCGGGACGTCCGCGGATACCGTTGACGCCTCTGCATCCCGACTGACAACCGGGGGTTTCCTGGTGGTCTTGGCCTTTGTAGAAGGGGCCGCTTGGGCAGATGTAACCTTTGGAGCAGCCTTCCTGGATCGACCTTCTTTAACCTGTTGCCAGTGAGCCTCGGATATGGGCTCCACTGAGCCATCTGGCGCCACACTCGCAGTAGCCGTGGCTCCCTCAGTGGGCTACAAAAGGGGCACATTGATGGTTTCCGTTGGTCCGCCTTGCCTCACTCTATTGGCCCATGACCCTGAAAAACGAGCAGTCCCGTCAGTGACGTTGGTGGGACATGCTCCCCTAACGTGCCCAAGCTTTAAGCACTTGAAGCACAGGGGGGGGGGGGCGTCCCCTTAACGTCACTAACGCCTTCGCACCACATTTGAAAGAAATAATTTGAGGTATCAATGCCTTCTCAGCATCCGATACCTCTAATGTGACTAAACGGACTCTCGAATATGTCTTAAAGTCTCCTATTTCCAGCCTGTCATTTTCAATAGAGAGAACTTTGCCATATTAAAGTCTCAAAAATCTCTTGCACTACCGTTGCCCTGGTGCACACAGGCAACCAATGTACTTTGACAGTCACAACCTGGCGTCATGCATAGCAAACTGAATGTCACATTCCTTGAACGTCATGTTGCCGCTGTCTAAATCATTTAAGAAAGCTTGACACTTAGCTTTTTCCACAAAGACTACATCATAGGCATTTCTCCCTGGAGGTCCAGGAGACAGGTCATCCACGTCATCGCTGGTGACACCGAGCTCCTGTAGCATTCCAACGACCAGCACCATTGACGCTCCCCGACGGCCCTGGACCCTAATGGTTCGCTCGGACATCTCCTTATCCAAGGCATCTTCGTCAAGCGCACTCCACATATCAGACATAGTATTACTACTTTTATCTATCGCAAATACATCACGAAAAACCCCGATAAGAAACCGCCGTTTATTCTTTTTCATTAAATTTTATTCAGACATTACCTGGGGTGTAGACAGCCCCAGGTACTTGCTTAAAGAATTTAAATGGATATAAAACAAGGTGACTGAGAAATAATGTTCACATAAACAATAAACTTAAAAAACTAATCAATATTAAAACCAGTCTTTTTCATGTCTGCACGTTCACACATTAATTTTATAACTTAACAGTCTTTTCACGTCTGCACGTAGTATACACCTTGTAATAATTAATTTAAACAGTCTTCACGTCTGCACGTATAAAAAGGTGAAATCTCCAACTTTGAGCTGTTCATGCTCCACATCAATTACTTTTCCGTAATGGGTAAAAACCTTCTGGATTGCTGCATCGGACAAACGCTGGTAGCCAATGAACCTTAATTGAAGTAAACTGCTTGCCATATTTTGTGAATTTATAGTTGATGCTGTTATGGTTGATCGATTGGTGTTTTGGATTAGATAAGAAAGAAATGCACTTAATGGACATATAGACCAACACAAAACATATACTTTAACCCTTACATATATAAGTAGACTGCATATATGAATATGCATACACAGAAGTAGGCTAACTCATAGTCCATTACACAAGCGTTTCGTTTTCAGTCCATTGTAAAAGTTTGTGTAATCATTATTCAAAATCATGTCCTTTAAGGGATGAAAGTGGTTACTGAGTTATGAAGGGACATGGCGGGTCTGAATAGCCAAGGACTCATCATAATAAGAGTCCTGGCTAAACATTCCCGTTGTGTCGCTCCCACCGTTCGCAACCAACACAGGCTGGCTAAGCACTTTGTTGGGAGGCAGTGGTGTCAATTTATCAGCGTCATCCTCAACTTTCCTCTTAAGTGAGGCAACACTGACCTCCATATCGGTGTCAGGAGACGCCTCCGTCGGATTGGTCGCGGTCGGCGTCACGTCTATTAGAGGGGTCGTCTTAGGGGTTACGTCAACAGGAGATGGATCAGCAGAGGCCGCTTCCTTCGTCACGGCGGCCTTGCCCTTGTTCCTCTTCTCCCCAGTGACTACATCGGTCCAGGCGAAGGTTGGAATCTCCCCACCGGCTTGCTTGTCAGCCGTCAGGGAAGGCCCCGGTCTCTCCACCGAACTCGATGCTTCAACGGTGCAACGGAANTGTGTGGGTGGGTGTGGGTGGGTGTGTGTGGGTGTGTGTGGGTGTGTGTGGGTGTGTGTGGTGGTGGTGTGTGGGTGTGTGTGGGTGGGTGTGGGTGGGTGGGCTTTGGGTGGGTGGTGGTGGTGTGGTGAACCATTTTACTGTGTTGAGTTTTTCTTGGCTTATTGATACAATGCATTACAAAAATGCAGTTAGCCTTACATTTGGTAAAATTTAAATAAATTACAAGGGAGGCAATGCTGTAACAAAAAGAACATGCATTAACGCTAGGTTTCTTCCCTTGTTTGAACCATGCTAAATTTAGACCATGCTAAATCCTGCCTAGTGTATTACCTCCCCTGTCCTGCTTATATTTATATTAATCAACAAAATTAAACATAAACACAATATTTAATATACAAAATATACAAAAAATCTCATATTCTGATATTTTTACTGATCCACTGTATTTCACTAAAAAAATGATGTTTCATTGAACTGATAATTAAAGATTTAGGATTACAGACCAGTTGCTTCAGTACTATTGTTCAGAGTTTGCCCTGTTGGCCGCGTATGCTCCCTGCACGTTCACCGTCCTTTCCCTTCTTTCCATATCCAGAGCATCTCCAACTAACGCATCGAACTTATTCATATACATCCCTTCTTCCTCGTAAGACATGATGTTAATTTAACAATGTTATCTCAATACTTATTATCTGACGATAAAAAAACGCAAGACTCCGATAAAGAAAACCGCCGTGATCACGGTGTTTGTGTACCAGGTAAGTATGCTTTCACCATGGCAAAAATGGGCAACCAGTGCACCCGCAATTGCACCACATGTTTGCCATATGATTCGAACTTGTATGTTTGGTTTTTAAATGTTACTTTATTTGAAGTGTGAGACGCAAGAAAATCTGTTAACTTAGCTTGGTTCTGGAATACGACGTCATAGGCCAGGGATACCGGCATGTTTGAACACACTGCATCCACATCATCCTCCGTTATTCCCAGGCTCTTAATCAACTGGATAACACTAACAACACTGACACTGACAACAAACCAGATAGTCCGGTATGGTCTGGCGACGTAGACGTTGCCGGCGCCTTCCGGACCTTATTTCTGGGTAGTTGGGACACGTCCCTCTCCTCTGACCGCGACCGAGCTTTTCGCTCACCCCGACTCTCCGTGTCCATATTGGGATCGTCCTCGCACTGGGTATCCAGCTGCGTTGAGGGTGGTGTCACCGGCTGCGCCGACTTTTGCGCTACCGGTGGCACCTGCCCCTTTGCACCGGACTGCTTGGCTGTCTTCACCTTTCGAACCAGCTGCGCAGGTTGTTGCGCAACCGTTTTTTTCCCCACGGTCCCTGGCTGCGACCGGCCCCTCCCGCGACTCTCCGGCTGCACAGTTCTTTGCGCTGCCAGTTGAATCACAGAAGACGCCGGCTTCGCCGATGTCTGCACCGGTTGAATCGTAGATGCCGCCGGCTGCGCCGAGTTTAGCGCTACCGACGGCTCAACTACCTGTCCCTCCGGCTTCGCATGTTGTTGCTCTGCTGGAAGTTCAGCCTGGACGACTGGTCCTTCTGCTTGAATTGCTGAAACATTTTCATCCCGGGCGCCAGTATCCTTGTCCGGGCATTCCCTCCGGATGTGCCCGACGGTATGGCACCGCAGGCACAGGGGGGGGGGGACGCCCGTACATGGTCACTAGAGACCTGGCACCACATTTGAAATTGAGATGAGGGATGTACTCAATCTTCTCGGCTTCCATTTCTATAAGTACTCTTCTTACTCCAGTCGCAATGTCATAACCTTCAAAGTTGAAATGTTCATCGGATACTTTAAGCATTTTGTCGAATTTGGCGAAAATTTCATCCAACTTCGCGGTCGCAAAGTAGACCGGAAGCCAGTGTATCTTCAACATAATTTTTTTCCTACTTAAAGGAGACACTTCAAAGAGTTTTGAACCAACACGTAGAGTACAGTTCTCATTTAAATGTTTCTTCATAGACAGTTTGCTTTCAAACACAACTTCAATTGATTGAATAGACATACCTTTAGAGATTCTTTCTATCTCGTCGGGCATCAGATCCGCTGTCATGAGGGCTCTTACTGCGTCATATTCGGAAATTCCGTCCCTCCCAAACATACGCACAGAACGTACCATGATTTCATTAATCACAGCACTGCCGTCTATCGCCGGCAAATTTACCACAATCATTTTTACAACGAAAAAGAAAAAAGCACACAATATAACTACTGTATATACATGTGGATATATATATTCAATATAACTACCGAGCTTTTCGTTCACCCCGACTGTCCGTGTCCATATCGGGATCGTCCTCGCACTGGGTATCCAGCTGCGTTGAGGGTGGCTCCACCGGCTGCGCCGACTTTTGCGCTACCGGCGGCACCTCCCCCTTTGCACCGGACTGCTTGGCTTTCTTCATCTTTCCTTGACCAACCGGCTGCGCAGGTTGTTGCGTAACGGGTTTTTTCCCCTGGGTCCCTGGCTGCGCCGACTTCAGCGTCGTCGACCGGCCCCTCCCGCGACCCTCTGGCTGCACAGTTCCTTGCGCCACCGGTATAGTCGTAGAAGCCGCCGGCTGCGCCGATGTCAGCACTGTAGACTGTTCCTTGGTTGCTCCTTGCACCACCGGCTGCTCCTGGATACCTTCTTCCTGCTGCGCACCTTTTGGCGCTGCCGGAAGTTCGGTAAAGGCCTGTTGAGTGTCCGGAACAGCTGGGCATGCTGCCGGAAGTTCAGCCTGGACGGCTGGTTTTTGCACTTGTTTGGCTGAAAAATCATCCCGAGCGCCAGTATTCTTGTCCGGGCATTCCCTCCTGATGTGCCCGACGGTATGGCACCGCAGGCACAGGGGGGGACGCCCGTACATGGTCACCAGCGCCCTGGCACCACACGCAAAACTCAACAAATGTGGAACATAAGTTAACTTCTCTTCCTCCATTTCAATCAAAACCAGACGGACCCCAGTCGCTATGTCGACACCGTCATACTGAAAATGTTCGTCTGTCACTCTTCAAACCTTTTCAAATTTCGTAAAAATCTCACTTAGCTTCCCGGTATTGAAAAAGACCGGTAGCCAGTGAATTTTCAACATGACGCGTTTGAGGGACAGTTTCGAAACTTCAACAATCTTGCCTCCCACCTCCAAAACGCCAACAAAGTCTGTCAACTTTCTGACACAGTCTCTAAATTTAAATAAGACTTCTACAGTCTGGTTTGACTGACCTTTGTTTATTCTTTCGATGTCTTCTGGGAGAATCCCCGTCTGAATGAGGGCCCTTACAGTCTCGAACGATAAAAGTCCATGTTTGGAAAAGAGCCTCACTGATCTGTGTAATATCTCCGACACCACCGCATCCGCATTTCCCTCTATAGCTGGTAGCTTAACTTCAATCATTTTAAGACGAAAAAAAGAAAAAGCACGCAAATATAACTACTGTCACCGCTTACAGTAAACTTTGATCTTAACCAAAAGGCCGAGAAGCGATACCGTCTCCATTCCTGGAAAGCATTACGTACGANGTCGTCTTAGGGGTTACGTCAACAGGAGATGGATCAGCAGAGGCCGCTTCCTTCGTCACGGCGGCCTTGCCCTTGTTCCTCTTCTCCCCAGTGACTACATCGGTCCAGGCGAAGGTTGGAATCTCCCCACCGGCTTGCTTGTCAGCCGTCAGGGAAGGCCCCGGTCTCTCCACCGAACTCGATGCTTCAACGGTGCAACGGAAGAAATTGTCCGCTTGGTGACCGAGTTGGGGCAGTCTCCTCGCATGTGTCAGGGCCTTGGTTCCACATTAAAAAAAAAACAAATGCGGAATCTCCGCCCTGGCCTCATGAGAGATTTCAAAAGTTACCAGACGCACACCGGAAGCGGTTTGAAAATCTTCAACTACCAAAGGCTCGTACTCGATTCCTCGTACCTTTCCAAATTGACCGAAGAACTCACGTAGAACAGCATTTTTAAACAAAAATGGGCAACCAGTGCACCAGCAATTGCACCACCTGTTTGTCATATGATTCGAACTTGTATGTGTGGTTTTTAAATGTTACTTCATTTGAAGTGTGAGACGCAAGAAAATCTGTTAACTTAGCTTGGTTCTGGAACACAACGCCATAGGCCAGAGATCACGGCATGCTTGAACACACTGCGTCCACATCATCCTCCGTTATCTCCAGGCTCTTAATCAACTGGATAACACTAACAAAACTGACAACATACCAGATAGTCCAGTATGGTCTGTCGACGAAGGCGTTGCCGGCGCCTTACGGACCTTATTTCTGGGTAGTTGGGACACGTCCCTCTCCTCTGACCGCGACCGAGCTCTTCGCTCACCCCGACTGTCCGTGTCCATATTGGGATCATCCTGGCACTGGGTATCCAGCTGCGTTGAGGGTGGTGTCACCGACTGCGCCGACTTTTGCGCTACCGGTGGCACCTCCCCCTTCGCACCGGACTGCTTGGCTGTCTCACCTTTCCAACCAGCTGCGCAGGTTGTTGCGCAACCGGTATTTTCACCACGGTCCCTGGCTGCGACCGGCCCCTCCCGCGACTCTCCTGCTGCACAGTTCTTTGCGCTGCCAGTAGAGTCACAGAAGCCGCCGGCTTCGCCGATGTCTGCACTGGTTGAATCGTAGATGCCGCCGGCTGCGCCGAGTTTAGGGCTACCGACGACTCAACTACCTGTCACTCCGGCTTCGCATTTTGTTGCTCTGCTTGAAGTTCAGCCTGGACGACTGTCTTTCTGCTTGATTGGCAGAAACATGTTCATCCCGTGCGCCAGTATCTTTGTCCGGGCATTCCCTCCGGATGTGCCCGACGGTATGGCACCGCAGGCACAGGGGGGGGACGCCCGTACATGGTCACCAGAGCCCTGGCACCACATTTGAAATTGAGAAGATGAGGGATGTACTCAATCTTCTCGGCTTCCATTTCTATAAGTACTCTTCTTACTCTGGTGGCTATGTCATAACCTTCAAAGTTGAAATGTTCATCGGATACTTTAAGCACTTTGCCGAATTTGGCGAAAATTTCATCCAACTTCGCGGTCGCAAAGTAGACCGGAAGCCAGTGTATATTCAACATAATTTTTTTCCTACTTAAAGGAGACACTTCAAAGAGTTTTGAACCAACACGTAGAGTACAGTTCTCATTCAAAAGTTTCTTCATAGACAGTTTGCTTTTTAACACAACTTCAATTGATTGGTTAGACATACATTTAGAGATCCTCTCGATCTCGTCGGGCATCAGATCCGCTGTCATGAGGGCTCTTAATGCGTCATACTCGGAAATTCCGTCCCTCTCAAACATACGCACAGAACGTTCCATGATTTCATTAATCACAGCACAGCTTACCGCAACCCGCGGGCTTGCACTCTTATCCCTGCAGTCGTTATCTCGGTCACGGACGTAACTCATGCATTTGAAGCACTGGAAGAATCCATGCTAACCGTACATCCGTTCTTCACTGAAATTAGTTTTTAAAAAAGGTCTCTAAAATTAATGCTTTTGATTTAAACATATTTATGCCCCCCTTCCAAGAAGATGGGGTATATTGTTTTGCACATGTCGGTCCGTCCGTCGGTCGGTCTGTCCACCACATGGTTTCCAGATGATAACTCAAGAACGCTTAGGCCTGGGATCACGAAACTTTATAGGGACATTTGTCATGACCGGCAGATGACCCCTATAGATTTTCAGGTCANTGCCACTACAACTGACAGCCCATTTGGGGGGCATGCATATTTTACAAACAGCCCTTGTTATTATAGAATGTGGGTACAAGATATGTTACTAACATCTTTAGTTTATAAGGTTGGAACGGTAGCAAAGCTAGTAGGGTATCTTTTTCTCTTTTATATATTAACAAACATAATTTGCATTTTCAACACAAAACAATGAATGATGATTTGCTAATTTTCATGCTTTTCCCATTCTTTGGGCCCTGAAAAGGATGCGACTCGGAACACAATAACATGTTCCCGTTTCTTTTTATCTTTTTATGCCCCCGGTAGGGTGGCATATAGCAGTTGAACTGTCAGTCTGTCTGTCCGTCCAAAAACTAACATTGGTCATAACTTTTGCAATATTGAAGATAGCAACTTGATATTTGGCATGCATGTGTATCTCATGGTGCTGCACATTTTGAGTGGTGAAAGGTCAAGGTCATCCTTCAAGGTCAAAGGTCAAAAACAAATCAAGGGAAGTAATAAGCTTTAAAAGGGAGATAATTTCTAAACCCGCCAAATGATATATTGAAATTTTATTTCAAAGCAGGGCATTGTGTTTCTGACAAACACATCTCTTGTTGTTTATTCATTGGAGTGTTTCATACCTTATAATAATGCCCAGTCTGTCCTTAGCTGCGCAGAGTGGAATACAATACCACACTACCCTTCAGAGTTTTTGGGGTAGGGATAACAAAATTATGCAATGTTAATTGTATGATTTCAAAATTATTTTCTTCTACAAATATTGACAATCACTGGACCATACAAAACTTATTTTCTGATGTGCATAAGGCCAAAATTTCTTTGCTTCGTGATGTCACACTTAGTACAGGTTTGCTACGTGATGTTACACTTAGTACAGGTTTGCTACGTGATGTAACACTTAGTACAGGTTTGCTACATGATGTAACACTTAGTACAGGGCTATGTGATGTAACACTTAGTACAGGGCTACGTGATGTAACACTTAGTACAGGTTTGCTACGTGATGTAACACTTAGTACAGGTTTGCTACGTGATGTAACACTTAGTACAGGTTGCTACATGATTTAACACTAAGTACAGGCTACGTGATGTAACACTTAGTACAGGTTATTATGTAACACTTAGTACAGGTTATTATGTAACCCTTAGTACAGGTTATTATGTAACACTTAGTACAGGTTATTATGTAACACTTAGTACAGGTTATTATGTAACACTAAGTACAGGTTATTATGTAACACTTAGTACAGGGCTACGTGATGTAACACTTAGTACAGGTTAATATGTAACACTTAGTACAGGGCTACGTGATGTAACACTTAGTACAGGGCTACGTGATGTAACACTTAGTACAGGTTATTTTCAGTTAGAGTCTTTAGTTCAGAGCATGGAAATTTCAAAGGAGAATGATGTCTGCATCCATGATAACAGTGTGGGGTGCTTTCCCAGTACCAACAGCAGTTCAGGTTTATCGTACACTTCTTAGACATGAAAACCTGGTGAAAAAACTTAGAAATGTTACTTCTCATCAGATTAAATCTTATTTTACAATTTACCTCAATGAGGTAGAATTTTAGTAAACAATTTGCCTTTATGAAGTTTATAGCCAAGTAAGATTATTTGTGTGTGTGACAATCTAGAAAGATCAAAAGCTTTTTGCAGCCATGTTTTTTTAACAAACATTTGTTTCCCTTTCCACCAGTTCCTCAGGTGAGCGATATAGGGCCACTAGAGAATTATGTTATCATTAAAAATGGATTTTTTTTGTAAGCATTTAACTACAACCCATTGATTTTTCATTTTTAGTGATGTTTTGTTGATTTACATGTTGTTGATGTATAATATGATTAATGATTATTGTATGAGAATTTGAAAATGTGCAGAAACAAACTTAGACATTTTGAACGTATGATCCCTTGAAAGTCAGAAGGCAAAAACGATAATGTCATGTTAGGAAAACGCATGGCACCTTCTGACTTACAAGGGATAGTACGTTCAAAATGTCTAAGTTTGTTTCTGCACATTTTCAAATTCTAATTAAAGCACTTCTGGGGTCCCATTGCCAACTGGGGCCTGCCCCTTGCAGCCCTGGCTGACATGAGCAAGAATCCGGAGAAAATCAGCGGCAAAATGACCACAGGTAACATTAGAGTCTTGTTCTCGGAAAAACTGGGCTTGTCCGCACCGTCTAATCTGGGACGACACTTTATGCACATGCATTTAGCCCAGTTTTCCCAGAACGCTGCTAATTATAGCAGACAGAACTCTACCTTAGGTTAGATTAGACACATGTCGTTATTAAGCACATGCGTTAGCCCAGTTTTCCCAGAACGCTGCTAATTATAGCAGACAGAACTCTACCTTGGATTAGATTAGACACATGTCCAATAACATTTTTATCCACCCTGCACGTAATGTTTGAGAGGCGGTATATTGAAGTCTCCCTGTCAGTCGGTCAGTATGTCATTCAGTTGATTTTGTCTGCATTAAATTTTATGTTTAAGTGTGTAGCTTACTGCTTCCACATTTCCAAAGCAGTTAAATTGAAACTTCTAATCATTATGTTATCAACATGAAGACGGTATTGTAGGTGTGCAAAACAGGTTTTTCGATGCTCTTTGATCCCCAAATTCCTTGGGAATAGGTGATAAGCGATGCAGGAGTATGAGTTGTGTTTGTAAAAAAGCTCTAGTTTATACACACAAAAAACAAGGGTCTGTTCGTCTTAGCCAGCTACAATCTTGATAAACGGAGTGAGAATCATGTTGAATGATTGAGCAGGATGCTCATAAGATCAAACCTTATGTTCTTTATTTTAAATTGATGTTCAGACATACATTTAGCAGTTTTCGGTACGGTTTGTTCCTTATTTAAAATAATTGAAATGCGCCTTGAGAAAAGGGGGTTTAATGCATGTGCATTAAGTGTCGTCCCAGATAAGCCTGGGCAGTTCGCACAGGCTCATGAGGGACGACTCTTTCGGCCAAAACAACATTATTGCTAAGAATAGACTTTCTTGTCATGAAAAATATCATAAAAGCGGAAAGTGTCGTCCCTTATTACCCTATGCAGACTGCACAGGCTAATCTGGGAGGACACTTTACACACATGCATTAAACCCCATTTTACAGAATTTGATTATTATACTGATGATTCTCGTGTTGTGTTTCAGCTTTTATTGATGCTTCTCGTGTTGTGTTTCAGCTTTTATTGATGCTTCTCGTGTTGTGTTTCAGCCTTGTTCTTCTATTCCTGTGTGTTCATGAGGTTTGCCATCAGAGTTCAGCCACGCAACCTCCTCCTCTTTTCTTGCCATTTCACGAATGCCTCGGCCCAGTTCACGCAGTTAGGACGATTTATCAACTATCAGTAAGTACCAACAGCAAAAGCAGGTGAAAAAAGTGATATCCTCCCTTTGTAAATTTGTAAAAAAAAACAACATGATATTGGCAGATGTTTGTAGAGACAAAAAAAAAATCAGTATTCAATGAAAAAATACAAAAAAAATAGTTTGGACTGTTTGCATAGTGTTGTAAAATAGTAACAAATTCAAAGACATATGTTCCAATAGTTAAACATCATGCACTAAAATTGCTTATTGCTGCTTATACAATTCTAACTCTTTCAGTGCTGGAATTGAATTTTGAAGCCTTTGCAAACAGTTTGGATCCAGATGAGACGCCACAAAATGTGGCATCTCATAAGGATCTAAACTGTTTGCTGTTCTGATAGTATTCTTTGGAAAAAAATCTAAGAAAATGATAATTTTAGAAATTCAGCAGACAACATTTTAACAGACAACAAATTACCCAGCATGCAAAGGGTTAACCATTCTGATGCATGGCTCTGTGAAACTTCAGTTCAACTCCTGCATGGTTGAAGTAAGAAATTCAAACAAAGCTCTGTTAGTGTTAAAGCCAAGTGAAGGGTGGGTAGGGGGTGAATCAATTCAATAAGGGATTTCCTGTAAAAAACGTTTGTAGTGTACATCAGCCATAAATATGTCGCTTGAAGAAGCTATATTCTGATGTGTGATTCCTGTTGGCAGCCACCTGATGGATGACGCGGCTCGGGAGGCCTGCTGCAAGGAATATGAGGTAGCTCACCAGCAGGACGTGCATGTCCACGTACCCACAGAGCTGCCCGGGGTCGAGGGGGAGGCCAACCTGCACCACGGGGGACAGCTGGGGAACATTGAGCACAAGATTGAGGATATACTTGAAAAGAAAAAGTGAAAAGTAGACAGAGTATAAATATCTAGAGGATTGTTTCACTTCTGTTAAGCAATTAGATTGATATAGATGTATAATTAAGTTATTTAAGCGGAAAAAATTGGTGGTGTTGAAACAATTTTAAGTTATATTTGTGGAAAAATGTTAATCTGTTGTAAAATGATTAGCTAACCTGAGCACAGAGTGTTTATGGTGAGCTATTGTGGTCAGTCTTTGTCCCCATCGCCATCAGTTTTGCATTATCAACTTATGAAAGTTTGTTACCACATCGTTTAATCCAATCTTGTTGAAACTTGGTCAAAATGATTATCTTGACAATGTCTAGGCCAAATTTGACTCGGGTCATTTGTTTAAAAAAAACTAGGTCACCAGATCACATCTTATATAAACCTTTTAACGACTCTAAACACCACATATATGACTCAATCTTGATGAAACTTTGTCAGAATGTTTATCTTGAAAATATCCAGGCAGAGTTCAAATCTGTGTCAAGGGCGTCCAAAAACTATATCATTAGGTCAAATCTTAAAAAAAACTTGTTATTAAAAATGCTTCTAACAACTTTCTCAGGTGACCGCTGTATATGTTAATTGTTTAACTGCTGCAAGTCAGTTAAGACTGAATTGTTAGTTGGTAAATGTGTCAATTATTTATGTAAGCAGGAAAAAAAGCTGTTAAATAGAGACTATGCAATGTTTAAAGCGGGACTGTACGATTTTGTCAAATATTTATGATTTTTTTTTAAATGTGTTGAAAATTAGTATACATATATTTCAATATAAACTAAATTAAAAGTTAAGAAGAACATGTGTCGAAAAATGCGAAATAAGCCAGATATTTAAATCTGAGAGCTTAAATGGCTGGAAGCCAAATAAGCCAGCATGTATATCATGCATGTACGATGTGAATCTAAATCTAGTTTTAGTGCAGATTCGTTCATACGACACAAAGACACAATTTTGTTTCCTAACAAATATGAGTAAAAGTGTCGGCATCGGCTTTAACCAGCGCTAACTTGTCTTTGCTGCATTTTATAAAATTCGTCTTCAAAGTATAAATTTTATTGCCTATTTTGAGTCATCGTAACATAATTTAATCAATATATTAAAATTTAACACATGTAAAAATCGTACAGTCCCGCTTTAAGTCATGGGAAAATAATTATTTGCTGTAATATTATTATGTAGGTTAAATGTAGTTCATTATGCAAACAATTATAATGGTAGTTCACATTTATGGTTACAATAATGGGCAGTTGTTTAACTTTGAAATCTTGTTTATTTCATTCCTTATGTTGCTGTCTGAAAATGGTGCATACCATTCATGTCGGTTCCCTGCAATTTGTGTATAATTATACGGACATGGCCAAACTTAGCTTAGGAGATTTTGGCATATTATGCAAACTTCAAAAAATTAAAGTAACTATTAATATGTTGCAGGATAATTGTATATCGATACACAGTCTACATTAAACTCATACAAAAGAAGTCAGCGTGAGGAAAATTCTTAAAATACTGTAATATCACCTTTAATTTTGGTGTCTGTATTAGCAGCTCTGGAAGACTTTTCTACCAAGACTAAAATGATATTCAATTATCCTGCATACAATGTGAAAAATAATTTGTACCAAAAATGCATATATGTCTATATATATCGCTATTTGTATACATGTCCCAGAAAAACGGCAAAAGTCCTGGAAAATTGAGCTCAATGTCCCGGAATTGGTCTGAACATTTATGGCATGTATGGTTAAGTGGTGTAGTTATGAGCCTTAGCCCTTTGCATGCTGGGAAATTTGTCGTCTGCTAAAATGTTGTCTGCTAAATTTCTAAAATTAGCATTTTCTTTGATTTTTTTTTCAAAAAATACTATCAGAATAGCAAACAGTTTTGATCCTGATGAGACGCCACGTTCTGTGGCGTCTCATCTGGATCCAAACTGTTTGCAAAGGCCTTCAAAATCCGGTTCCAGCGCTCAAAGGGTTAAGATATTGTAACCAATACTAATAATCCAGAAAGCAGCTGTATACCTGTGATAAGTCTTCCTATAAAGTTTTCAAAATATGTGTTACATTATGTGTTTTGAGAAACCAAATAAAACAATGTTAGCTTTATTTGATTATTGCAAAGTAAATCTGAGTGCAACGTGCAAAAATGATTTCTAGTTCACATATGATATATTAATATACATATACTGTAAATTATCATATTTAGTTGTAACTAATTTTTAGCTTGGCTGTTTTAGAAGAAAACCCAAGGTATTGTCATAGCCCTCTCGTCTTCCGCGTCGTCGTCTGAAAACATTAACATTGGCCATTTCTTTTGCAATATTGAAGATAGCAACTTGATATTTGGCATGCATGTGTATCTCATCGACCTGCACATTTTGAGTGGTGAAAAGGTCAAGGTCAATGATGACCTTCAAGGTCAAAGGTCAAAAAAACAAAATCCAAGCACCCACAGCCAAGCGTTTGCATCCGCTATTCGGTGCTCTTGTTACCAAATATATTAAATATTAATATTCTATTTTTGGGTGTTTATTTTGAATTAAAGAGAATAAATATAATGTATGTTGTTTTATTCCATTCAGCTCAAATATATCAGTTTTGGTGGCAATGAAACATGCATTGCAGTAGTTAAGTATTCAATTCTTATGTACAATGAACTATTGCTTATACATTAATAGAGTAGGCAATTACCAGTACCAGTTATACGTGAAATAAGTTAGGAAGTAATTAACATAGCATAAAGGTTACACATTTCAAGCATTACTAATAACATATTAGAATATAAGAGAATTAGCTATGTTGATCAAACCTTTTTGTTTTCAAAAACAATTCTGGTAAAATAACTGTATATAAATGGACTGATGAATGAATGTACATCTATGCCTTAGTGTTTTGGAAATCAGGGTACATTGAAAATGTGTAGTTTATTAACGGCATCTGTGGATACACTTAACCAAGTGCATGTGAACTTTAATCATCCTGGCCTACTATTTTACAGATGAAATTTGTCTTGTTCTGAGAAAACTGGGCATAATGCTTGTGCGTAAATTGTCATCCTAGATTAGCACAAGCTAAACAGGGACGACAATTTCCGCTTTTATGGAATTTTTCGTTTAAATGATGTCTCTTCTTAGCGAAAATCCAGTTTAGGCGGAAAGTGTCGTCCCGAATTAGCCTGTGCGGACTGCACAGGCTAATCTGGGACGACACTTTACGCACATGCATTTTGCCCAGTTTTCTCAGAACGCGACACCTATGTTCATGTGTTGGCATTATTGTTCAAGCTTACTACAGACATGCTTACCATGTATTGTGTTCCCCTTGTTTGTATTACCAAGCAAGTAACCTACCATCAACCAAACCATACCATGTGTAACTGTTCAATATGTAGTGGTCTTATAAGTGCATTTGTATTAAGGTGTTTGCTTACCTGCAGAGATGTTTACAAAAGATTTGCTCAAACTTTTTTGTATATTTTTCATTATGAGGCCATGCCTATGCAATTCATTATATTATGTGTTATTTTTTAAATAAATAAATGAAGTGAACACAAAATCTAAATGGTGTATAGCCAATTTGTTTTATATTTTCAAGCATATTTCTCAAGTAAAACAAATTATATTTGGTCCATTTTATTGATATTTTACATGATACAATTTTTTGTAGTTTTTTGTTTGTCTTTTTACAATATCAAATGAGCATACTTCTGTTATATGATAATCACCAGATTCAAATTGCCTACAATGCCTTGGACGTATCTAAAAAAATGGCTATGCTATTTTCATTTGAAAAATTCAAGTCTTCTAATTCCTTTTGGTATGCAATATTTATGCTCTTTACCGATTTCTTATAGAATACAGAATTACTAGATACATGTTACCCTCCATGGGTAATCAAAGATATTTATTTGTGCCTCGCTTTCAAAAAACTGGGCTTAATGCATGTGAATTAACTGTCGTCCCAGGCCTAGACTTGGTTTGGTTTAGAACAGACTTCGTTTAAACAAAAAATTCAATCAAAGCGGAAAGTGTTGTCCCTGATTATCCTGTGCTGACTAATTTGTACTGACTGCACAGGCTAATCTGGGCCAACACTACATGTACGCACATGCATTAACCCTTTTAGTGCTGGAACCGAATTTTGAAGGCCTTTGCAAACAGTTTGGATCCAGATAAGACGCCGCAGAACGTGGCGTCTCATCAGGATCCAAACTATTTGCTATTCTGATAGTATTCTTTGAAAAAAAATCTAAGAAAATGCTCATTTTAGAAATTCAGCAGACAACATTTAAGCAGACGACAAATTTCCCAGCATTCAAAGGGTTAAGCCTGGTTTTGGCAGAGCATGGCTTATTTCTTGATGGTGTTTAAACCGTCTTTTCTCATATCTCCATGTACCCAGTTTTTCTTTAAAAAAAATTGTTTCAGTGTGTGCCTGATCACTACATTAAATTTAAATTTTGTTTAATTAACATCCAAGAATGTTATACAAATATATATCCAACTCTTTGTATTTAAATTCCAGATTTTCCTTTAGCGAGCAATTCAGTACCAGAATGAGCGTATTACATACTTAATGGTAGTATTTTGGTTACAAATCTTAAATATGACTGTTTAATTCATCCTTTCTCCCACCTTTTTTCTGATCACTAGTTGTTTTTGTGAGGATGTGTTTATTTTCTGAGTTTTCATTGAACAAATATAATAGACTCAGGCAAAAGTTTTTATTCGTGTACATTTTTGAATGCTTTTTTTATAATAAATAAACTGGACAAATCATGTATGTGTACACTGTAAACATTACAGAAGTGTGTATGTATATGTAAAGAAAATAAGATATGTATAATTTTACAACAGTTTTGTACTGTCAAATATTTATTTGGAGAAAATGCCAGTTATTTATCTAGGAAACTTTCAAGTTTATTACACAAAAACTGTTTTGATGATTAAGTGTCACACTGTGTTGTTTATTGATGTTGAACGTACAATAAATCTAGGAGTTTGTGAGAACCTGTGTTTTTCTTAGTTACTTGTTAGAGTATGACCTTATTTGCAATAAAAAGAGAAAAAGAATGACACAGTTTGCCTCATTTGTGTTGTGTTCTGATAAAACTGGGCATAATGCTTGTGAGTAAATTGTCATCCACTTAAGGCAGAAATTGTCGTCCCAGATTAGCCTGTGCGGACTGCACAGGCTAATCTGGGACGACATTTTACGCACATGCATTATGCCCAGTTTTCTGAGAACGCAACACATTTAAGCAGATGGATTTTTACCACTGATTTGGTTAAACTGGAAATTCTGGTATGAAGCCATGACTTTGGTATACGCAGTCCAACTCGGTGTGTCCAACATTTAACACTATAACATATCTCCCATCTTATAACAAACAAATGGCTGATCTAGCAAGTTTATTGAAAACAAATAATTATACCATAACAACTACAGTCATAACAACTACAGTGTGTGTCCAGCAAACCACAAGTCACAGACATTATTTTTATGAAATATTTAAGAATATTCTGATATTATATTGACAAACTTAAACATAAATATGAAAACAAATCAATATATTAATGATATAATCAAAACAAAACTTGTGATGCTTGTCTTGCATTATACTTCATGATAGTCATAATGATACAAAACACACAACAGGTGATCACTCAAGAGTGGTAACAAGGTTTTTCTAAGATATGACCCTGTGACATTGTTTTTGAACGCACATGACCCAGTTTCGAACTGAGCCTAGAAAATGATGAGATAAACATTCAGACAAAGTTTCATCAAGATTGGATGAAAAATGAATCCTCTAGAGTGGTAAAGAGCTTTAAGTTGACGACGCACACCACACGAAGACGCAGAGCAGACTTAGGTTGATCACAATATCAGGTGAGCTAAAAATCCAGTAAAACAAGATATTGTTCAAAAAGTGCTGACTGTCATAATACTGTTGACACATTAACAAAAGTTCCAAACACTAAAGATGACTTCAATACATTCGAGGTGATTTCAACCTTGTAGCTCGTAGAGTGTACAATTACCATGAGGTCCAAAACACAATTTAACTTGGCTTCCCAACTTTTACAAAATCAAGCAGTGCATTGTGCACAAATACAGTATCAGCTGGGTGGCTACAGTATCCATAACATAACATTGACTGCTCTGGATGTGTATTGTCCTGTTTGAAAGGCAAACATTGGTGTCATTTGAGTTGTGTAATGCCAAAATGGGTCTTATGCAATAGTGCTGTCTGGTAAGGAGCTACGCTGTCCACTATAAAGTCACACAATGTTTTGTGGTCACATAAGGGGATCAACAAACTGGTCTGGAGCTATGCTGGGATAATATGGCATAAGACGTATTTTTTGGCATGATGCATTTCATTCGTAAAAACACAGTGCTGAGGCAACTTTAAAGTCATGCATGAAACAAAGATATCACAGAAGGAGACACTACAGTGTCTGAGTGCAAAGAGTAACAACAAATACTAGCTTATAGTCTGAAATACATACTATGCAGTTTACTTTTGTAATAGGTTTTATCATATAACATAATTTTGACATCACAGAAAAACACCACACACAAAAAGAACACCATAAAAGGTTCAGATATTTTTCCAAGCAATGGTTGGTTTCCAAGGAGTGCGGTTGCCATGGCGCTGTGTTGCCTAGGAGATGTACCAGTTCCACTTGGTCTCATCATCCTCCTCATCATCGCTGTCCTCCTGCGCGGCCTCGTCATGTGACAGATTGACGCGCGGCAGACCCTTTAGGGAGTTCACCTTCTTCCATATACGTCTGCAGTAGAATGGCATCATTCATGGTTACGAGGCGAGTTCACAGCTATAGGACTTATGTTGTGACATCTTTGTTTAATTGTGTCGTGTTCTGAGAAAACAGGGCATAATGCATGTGCGCAAAGTGTCATCCCAGATTAGCCTGTGCAGTAAGCACAGGCTAATCAGGGACGACAATTTGCACTTTTATGGAATTTTTCGTTTAAATGATGTCTTTTCTTAGCGAAAATCCAGTTTATGCGGAAAGTGTCATCCCTGATTAGCCTGTGCAGACTGCACAGGCTAATCTGGGATGACACTTTACGCACATGCATTATGCCCAGTTTTCTCAGAACACGACACAATTAACTCTGGACTGTGTGGGTCATTGGACATGAAAGTGTTTCGCACATCTGTAATGCTGTTATCAAATTCTACATTTAAACGGACTTTTTCTTCCACATTAAAAGGGACTTGTTCACAGATTGTCGAAATGACAATACATTTTCGATTGTGAGTAATCATGATTAGAAAATAGATATTATTATAAAGCGTCACAAAACAAATAATTTTGAGTGTTTCTTTTGTTTAAGTTATGTAAGTTACAAAACATGGATTGCTTATATAATTACAAAATGCATGATGTAAGAATCCGAACGGCTGAGTGGTTAAGATGATAGCATTTTCANTTTTTTTTTCTAAATTGTATTCTTGTTTTATACAGGAGCTCTTTAGTTCTGATATTTAAATTTACCAGTTAAAAGCATCAAATGAAAACTCAAAAATAAAAGTCAAAATCTGTGAACAAGTCCCTTTAACTTCAGAATGGATCATTTCTGATCGCTATGATACAGGAATATATATTGTTTCATGTTTAATTGTGGGACATTTCAGTGATTTGTAATTGGTAATTTACAGTTCAAGCAGTAAAAAAATAACTGATTAGAAGTAACTATGTCAAATTTCGTAAATTATTAGTTTTTTTTAATCACATATGATCATAGAATATAAATATTTGCATATGTTAGCCACTTGTGATTATATTAATTTCTATGAGCACTTGTGAATTGAAATGGAAAATCTACCAAAAACAATAAATACCATTTTCATAACATTTAGAAAAAAATAAAGATGTTTTCATGCCTGGACCTCCTATTATGTAGCAATATTGAACTTCATAAATGGAATGTTAAGTAAAAACAAAAACAGAATGTAAACTTTGTGAATGTGCATCAAATTTAAGTTATTTGACGACAAAGAGGTTTGCTTTAAGTGGACAAAACATTGGGGTAAGGCCTGGAAATCATTAAGGGCTCTGACAGGTAGGGTTTGGTGCAATCAACTGCAGGACCAATGGGGCCTCGCTCTGGGAAAACAGGGCTAAATGCATGGGCAGTCTGCACAGGCTAATCAGGGACAACACTTTCTGCTTCTGGTATTTTTTGTTTGAAAGAAGTCTTCTCTAAACAAAAAACCAGTTAAAGCGGAAAGTGTGGTCTCTGATTAGCCTAAGCAGACTGCACAGGGTAATCTGGGATGACACTTAACATGCATGAATTAAACCCAGTTTTCCCAGAACGAAACTCAGTGTACCAATACCTGTCTTTCCCTTCCCTGGAAGCAAGAAAACTTTGCACATAATACACATGAGAAATAAAAGAATAGTAGAGTAATGCTAAAGGAATAGAAAAACAGGAATAGTATTCTCAAGTAAAATATACCAAGGAATCGTCCATACCAGACATAAAATATCAGCATTCTACTCACATTGGTGACTTACAAACAACTAAATATGAAATAATTGAACATTAAATCTTATTTTGAAACGGCTAGTTATTTACTTCTACTACTATTGTACTTTTGCATACTACCTGGACATGGTGTTTGTGTAGTTTATTGTGAATTTATCAATAGCAAATTTACATATCTTGAGTTTGTGATGTTATAAATTTAATAGGACTCAACAAATAATGAAACTGGAACTAGAACTGAAACATGAACAGCAAACTGGAACAGTCACCTAGATGGATTGCGATCACAGCAAGGACATTTTTGAAGAGACAGTCACTGTGGGGAAAGATACAGAGAGGATATTTGTTGGATTCGGTGGAATATCAATTTTATTTCACGAGTGATCACAGAAAACAATATTTTCCCGAGGGGCGCAGCCACGAGTGAAAATAGATTGTATCTATGAACACGCGTGAATAAAAAATCGATATTCCACCGAATCCAACAAATTTTCTTTTTATTTTATGTTTTTTTTTCACCGTTTATTTACATTGTAAAATGTTTAACTGGAGAATTTCGCTGGAATAATGACGTCATTTCGTCAACAAAATGACGTCATTTCGTCAAAAAATGACGTCATTTCACAGTAAAACAGTGAAAAATATTGATATTTTTCACTGTTATTTTTCACTNGGTAATAAAATTTCGCGATGTGAAATCGAAAGTACATCGCGAAAATAGGTGACATAACGATATACACACTATAAATAACGCAAGTAGATTGATCATTTTATATATAAAATATATACAATTCACTACGCATGCACAATTTGCATTCCTGGGTTTACCACTTGACGATAATGATCAATCTGCTTGCGTTATTTATAGTGAACAGTAGTTACCTGGTAGACATACACAGTAAAATTAAATAAATAAAAAAATAAAGTAAAAATAAAAAAAAACTTTTTTCAAGTAATGTTATATACCAGTCATGATATTTTAATCAATATAAACTAATAATTGTAAAAAAATACAGTATTTTAGAATTTGCCTTTTTTCGTCATTCGTGGTTTACAGTGCCTTTAAGATTGAGGCATTAACTCAAACATTCCACCATAAGTTATAAGATTAAAGCATGTGTTCAAAGATTAAAGTCTTGGTTACAAAATAAACTAATTAGTTGATTATAAATTCAATGTTTCTGGCATACTATCCAAGATTCAAACATAAGCTACAAAATTCAAATATAAGCTCAAAGATTCAGACATAAGCTCCAATATACAGGCATAAGCTGCAAGTTTCAGACATAAGCTCCAAGATCCAGACATAAGCTGCAAGATTCAGACATAAGCTCCAAGATTCAGGCATAAGCTGCAAGACTCAGAATAAGCTCCAAGATTCAGACATTAGCTCCAAGATTCAGGCATAAGCTGCAAGATTCAGAATAAGCTCCAAAATTCAGACATTAGCTCCAAGATTCAGACATAAGCTCCAAGATTCAGACATTAGCTGCAAGATTCAGACATAAGCTCCAAGATTCAGACATTAGCTCCAAGATTCAGACATAAGCTCCATGATTCAGACATAAGTGTCAAGATTCAGACATTAGCTCCAAGATTCAGACATAAGCCTCATGATTCAGACATAAGCTCCAAGATTCCTGCTAAAGCTCTAAGATTCAGACGTAAGCTCCAAGATTCAGACATTAGCTGCAAGATTCAGAATAAGCTCCAAGATTCAGACATTAACTCTAAGATTCAGACATAAGCTCCAAGATTCAGACATAAGCTCCTAGATTCAGACATAAGCTCCAAGATTCAGACATAAGCTGCAAGATTAAGACATTAGTTCCAAGATTCAGACATAAGCTCCAAGATTCAGACATAAGCTCCAAGATTCAGACATAAGCCGCATGATTCAGAATAAGCTCCAAGATTCAGACATTAACTCTAAGATTCAGACATAAGCTCCAAGATTCAGACATTAGCTCCAACATTCAGACATAAGCTCAAATATTCAACTATGAGTTCACAAATTCAAGCTTAATTTCACTCTTTAAGCAGTAGCTCAATGATCAAAACATAAGCTCAAGCATTTAAACATAAGCTAGAGGATTTAAACATAAGCTAGAGGATTTAAACATAAGCTAGAGGATTCAAGCATAAGCTCATGGATTCAAGCAAAAGCTCATGGATTTAAACATAAGCTTAAGGATTCAAACATAAACTTAAAAGATATAAATTAGAAGTTCAAAGATATAAAGCACTTTTTAACTGATCCCCATGCCCAAGCATACCTGGCGTCCCTCTCACTGGTGTCAGCAGTCTGGATGGACTCTCTCAGCTCCGTCTCCATCTCATTGTTGCTTCTCTCAAAGTACTCGTTCTGCTTCAGCAACTTCTGCACCTCAATCTGCAACACAAACAACATATTGAGAAACAGTTCTCAATATACAACACTACCTCTAAGACTATTATCCATCTAATAATTTTGCTCCATTATGTTAAACCTTTGTGTAAAAATAAACTTAAGAAAACACACTACATAACACCAATAAAAGGTGTCATTGTATTGTGTGTTTAGAAGTATTTGTATTGGAGATACAGTTAAGTTTGGCCGTCTGGTTTATTTCATCAATCGAGCCTCATCCTGGGAAAACTGGACTTAATGCATGTGCGTAAAGTGTCGTACAAGATAAGCCTGTGCAGTCTCCACATGCTAATCAGAGACGAAAATTTCCTTATGTGCTGGATTTTTGTGTAGAAAAGACATCCTTTAAACAAAATTATATATAAGCTTCAAGTGGTTTCCCTGATTAGCCTGTGTGGACTGCACATGCTTATCTGGGATGCTACTTTACACAAAAGCATCGAGCCCTGTTTGCCCAGAAAGAGACGCAATTTCACAGTAAAGTTGGGATAAAGCAGCCCAGAGTTCCCCCTCACCTGAGTCTCCTTGATGCATTGTTCCAGGTGAGTGCACACAGTGAGGGGCACAAACTCGAGTCTCAGTTTGCGTCTCAGTTCTGTGAGGGCATCCAGCTTCTCGAGTATGAGAGCCTTGATGTGCTCTATCTCCTCCGCAAGCTCAATGGGCGTGTCGTCCACGTAACGCTGGATGATCGGGATGGAGGGCGGCTCTGGAGAGGGAAATTAAGTACTAAATGAGACTCAGTCCTGGAAAACAGGGCTTAATGCATGTGCATAAAGTATTGTCCCAGATAAGCCTGTTCAGACTGCACAGGCTAATCAGGGACAACACTTTAAGCATATGCATTAAGCCCTGTTTTCACATAAAGCACATCAAATTTAGACTTTTGTGAGAATATTTTGCCTTACTAGTCTGCCTGAAAATGCAACTGAAATATGTGCAACATGTCTGTAAAATAACATACTTGGCATATTCAGTCAAATTGTCTATTCATGCTCTGAGCGAAAGACTAGACAATATGGCCAATTAATTTGGCAATTTGGGTCCTCAATTTCTCAATAGTGTACCGGAAATATAATTCAGCTTTGGATCTTAGTTGCAAAACATGCAATGACTTTTACAGTTTAATATGATTCTGAGTACATACATACCACTTACATGTAATTACCAAATTTAATAATTTAAACATTTCATTTATTCATGAATCAATAAATGAATTCATTAATTCATTCAATATATTATTTACTCAGATCAAGTTTTACTCTTCACGATTTCAAGACACAAACTTCTATTTTACAACTGTGGTGTTTGTGAAACACCGAACCCAACCCTCTGTATCCTGACCTGGTTCCGGTGCATTAGCCAGCCAGTCTGCTTCCTCTGCCACTTCACGACGCAGTCTGTGGAGAGAACAGGATAAGCAGAAAGTCATCACATGTAGAAAACTTTATGTTGCATTAAGTTTTAATACATTCAAAATACATTAATTTTTAAAGGAGAAGGAAGAGAATCATTGCTATTTTGAAATATTTTAAACATCAAAAATATATAAATGTATATATATATATATATATATATTTGTTATGTTAAACCTAAAGACATTTAAGTAGATATCTGCCTATCTTAGAAATAAGCATAAAAGGAAGCCTCCTGCAGGTTTGTAAATCATTTTGTAGAGATTACAGAAAACAATAATAACGAAGCATTGTGTACAAATATAATATTCATATTCAGAAATCAAACAAAAAAGTGAATTAAGACTGATCATAGAACGGATAATAAATTTCAAATGAACAATAAGGTTCATCCTTTGAATGCTGCTTATTAACTCATGACTACCGTAACATTCCGTCTGACTTAGTATACAAAAAAACTATGAAGGGTAAAAACATCATCTCAAAATGCAGGCCAAGGCATGACACCTTTAAATGACAAGATTGTCTTTGGCGCAACTTGGAAAAAAAACCTGATAATATTGTGTTAAAAACATTTTATTTTATTGAAAGTTTAGTTTGAAATAGCAATACATGAAATAGGATATGTGAATAAATGATGTACATTTAAGTTAATAAAGAAATAAAAAAAGTCAGGACATGAAGAAAATACCAATTAAGTCGAATTAAGGATGATCAAAATAGCCGTGCTCAACTATGCTATGAATATTTAAAAAACATTTATAAAAAACAACATAAGAAGCAAACAAATTCAATAAAGTTTTCTAGGGTTGGGGCGCTTGTGTGACAACTGACATGAACATATGAGCCACGTTCTCAGAAAACAGGGCTTAATGCATCTGTCTTAAGTGTCGTCCAAGATTAGCCTATGCAGTCCCCACAGGCTAATCAGGGACGACACTTTCTGTCTAAAATAGATTTTTCTGAAGAACAGACTTCCTTAAAAAAAACAACAACAACATAAAGCGGATAGTGTCGCCCCTTATTGGTCTGTGCAGACTTCACAGGCTAATTTGGGATGACACTTTTCGCACATGCATTAAGCCCAGTTTGCCCAGAGGGAGGTTTATATTTACCTCTCATTCTCGGCCAGGAGGTAGCGAGCCTGATCCTCCTGTCTGGCCACGCGCTGCTTCGCCTCCTCAAGCTCCTGCGGGCGTGATGTGCCGCGCGCTGACATTTGCTGTACCTGGTCACGTAGGAGCCGACTGTGCTGTGGTGTCTGACTGTCCAGCAGCCTCGTGATGTAGTTGTCATACTCAGACTGTGGGCAACAAGAAATTATTAAGAGCCTTGCTCTGGGAAAAACAGGATTATATGCATGTGCGTAAAGTGTCGTCCCAGATAACCATGTGCAGTCCACACAGGCTAATCAGGGAAAACACTTTCCGCTTTTATTGTATTTTTCATTTAAAGTATCTTCTTAGCAAAAATCCAGCGAAGGCGGAAAGTGTCGTCCCTGATTTGTCTTTGCTGACTGCACAGGCTTATCTGAGACGACACTTTTTAGCACATGAATTAAGCCCCGTTTTACCAGAGCGAGGATCAGGAAGTTCCATGATTTGAACCTTTCCATGTGAGTTTGACAGTGTCACTTTAGAGCCATTTTTTATAGAACCAGTATTTGTGGTCTTTTGTTAAAGATTATTTTGATGCTTCCCAAGTAGGGAATAATGTCAAAACTTCATGATAACAAGAATATCACACTGTAACTTAGAACGAAAAAAAAAACAATTAAAAGTAAATGAATTTTAAAATAGAACCAGTCAAGAATAACAAAACTGATTGAGCCAAAATATAAATGATTTCATTGAAACAGCCCAATATATATAGATCTATACAACTGCCTCTAAATCTTAGTCATTACATATTTAATATAACACCAATTAAATTTAAAAAAATACAATAACTTTCTTTCATCATCTTACTTATGACTTCAGACATTATTTTAAAACTTTATTTTATTGATCATCTTGAGTACAATGTTCAACATATGTGAGTGTTTGTTACACTCAAATAGGCAGTTTTCATTTGTAAAATTAAAATTTTGATACAATATCATATGATTCCATTTGCTACTCATGATATTCTAGACTTATGACGGTCCATTCCAACCTTAATACACTTGAGCATGTAGCCGAATGTCTGCGTCTCATCAATGAGATCCTCAAAGCTGTTGCTGTAGACCTGAAGCTTGTGGAAGTTGGGGCCAATACCACTCAGATTCATCATCTCCAGGTCCTGAAATCACAACATAACTCAAGAAACATACATGTGGGACTCTCACTTAACCTTTTCTCATTCAAAAGTAAAGGGTAAATGGCTATTTGCAAAGAAGCATGAAACCAGAGCAACCTGAAAATTACCCTTGAGCTATTAAGGTTTTATGCTGTTGCTGTTCATCAGTTTCTTAGGGTTGGAAATAAAGCCTTTGAAACTGTGATCTATTAAAAATGGTTTTTAATTTAACTTGATTTTCTAAGGGACTACAAATGGATAAAAATGCATATCTTAGTGGTAAATGGTTAAGGCTTGTGCTTTCATACAGACTAAGCAAATACAACAGTTGCATGCTATAACCATGCTATGTGATTCACTTAATAAAGTTACTAATTAACATCACAGATTTATCAGAACTCCATGTCTGTATTGTAGTCTTTGATGATATTGCAATGGTGTTTAAATATTTGCCCTTGTTAAATTGTCCATTTTACTAAAGAAAGAAAACTTTAAACACAAATTTGACAAGCACAATTTGCTTCCAAACTGAAAATTAACTGTACAAGAAACAACTGTTAACAAGATGTGTTTGTGAAACACTATGTCCACTTTTGAGCGATTTTGACCCATAAATTTGACCTTTGACCTTGAAGGATGACCTTGACCTTGACCTTTCACCACTCAAAATGTGCAGCTCCATGAGATACACATGCATGCCAAATATCAAGTTGCTATCTTCAATATTGCAAAAGTTATGGCCAATGTTAAAGTTGGCGCAAACAGACCAACAAACAGACCAACAAACCAACAGACAGGGCAAAAACAATATGTCCCCCAGTATATACTGGTGGACATAAAAATACTGCCAGTTACCTCTTCTAGCCTCTTTTCTAGATGTGCCACAGCCTTCACCCCTGACAACACTTTCATCTCCCGAGTTTCTTGTTTCTTCAGCACAGAACTTTCAAACTGTCTCAACTTGTTAAACTGATCTGCCTTCGTAATCCCTGCATTGAATGATGGCAGAAATGAGTGCTTTAGAGTCAAGTAGCCCTCAGTATCAAGTCTCTGTTGTAAGTCCTGCATGATGTCATAACCTTCGTCATTTGGCTGCAATTTCTTTGGCATGTAATGAACAGGGTGAGCCCTGGGAGATGTGACCATCATTTCTTGATTTGGCAACTCTTCAATCAGTATCCCATCATCCAGTTGGGAATAAAGAGACTTGGGGGAAGCTGTATCCAGTCTAGATTCATCACCCTCCTCTGCTGCCTTACTGAAACTAGATGCTTCTTTTCTGAACTCTTCAACCTTTTGCTTTCGAGGTGTAAGGCTTTTGGCTGGAGATGGAAAAGGGACGCTACCAATTGTACCTACACTGAACTCATAGAGGACCTCCTTCATTTTTTTACGATTACCACTCTTTGGGGTTGATTTTGTTAACATCAGCCCAGGGATTATGTCACTGTCTTTCACTTGGGACTTCTTTTTCTTGGATGACTTCCATATTCTGCCATGTGTCTCACTGTAAGGTGGCTTGTAAAGCTTCTTCTCATTCAGGTGTCCCCAGGACAATTCATCGATGTTCGTTTTCTGAACTTTTTCAACATTATTCAAGATGTCCTTCAGCTGACGGTGTGATGTGAATTTGTAGGCCGTCATTTTGTTAGAAGTTGTTTGGTTGTTGTGTTGTACTTTAAATTCCCATTATAAAGCCCCCACCAAAGGGCCTGAAAAAGAAACAGTTGATTTACAACAAGTTGAATAAATTTTATATGAATAAAGAAAATGACAAATATGATATTGTAAGTTTACAGAAAGTATACAAAATAAAATCTTCCAGATACAAAAGAGAGCTATGTTTGCAACAAAAAGTAACGTTTGAGCCCATAATTCCCATCTGAATATAAATGTTTGCACTATCCATAATCTGATTTGGGCTAACAAAAAAGCATTATTGCTGTGCATTAATTACACAATCCTTGTAACTGCAACCACACAAACAATTAATACCCAACAGTTCTTTAAGACTATCAGCCAGGTAGTTTCCAAAGAGAAGATGTGTAAACAGATTAATTAAAAAAAACGGAACACAGCAACCTATCATATGAGCTTACTGTGTGGATTGTTTTCATCCACTCACTCTTTCCTCCTCCTCCTCAAAATAGGAGTCCAATTTACCTTATTATTTAAGGCTGACACCAGGCACTCCTACCTTGTTATCATGAAATAAAGTAACCATGCATGAAAAGTGTGCTCAGAACAGGACTTGAACCCACAATTACCTAATCACTAATCACTAGCATGGTATCCTACAAAATTAGTTGCAATAATACATACGTACTCATACAAGCTCAACGCATTCCAGAAGAACTACCAAATGAGCTAAAGAGAAAAAGTGTGCCAGGTGTGGGGCGAGAGCACACAAGGACCGGAAAAGGTTCACAGCGTTTTTATATCTGAATAAAGTGGGCGGTTTGATCTTACTGACACAGAGAACTAAGATTTGCACCTACAGGTAGTTGAAATAATCCAACACCCAGCTATATGGACCATCCGGGTCGCTCAGAGCATTCAAGAAGAACTACACCAACAGGGTACAAATTGTAACAATTTATAAATCATTACAAATACCATGATAATGTAAATAAAAGTGTGCCAGGTGTGGGGCGAGAGCACACAAGGATCGGAAAAGGTTCACAGCTTTTTATATCTGAATAAAGTGGGCGGTTTGATCTTACTGACACAGAGAACTAAGATTTGCACCTACAGGTAGTTGAAATAATCCAACATCCAGCTATATTGACCCTCCGGGTCGCTCAGAGCATTCAAGAAGAACTACACCAACAGGGTACAAATTGTAACAATTTATAAGTCATTACAAATACCATGATGATGTAAATAAACGTGTGCCAGGTGTGGGGCGAGAGCACACAAGGACCGGAAAAGGTTCACAGCGTTTTTATATCTGAATAAAGTGGGCGATATGATCTTACTGACACAGAGAACTAAGATTTAACGTAAAATGAATCGTTGAACTTGAAAGTTGTTTGTTGACATTTTAAATTGGGTAAACAAACTTGAAGTGCTGTCTAAGGAATGACAAAAACGAGAATTACTATGATTTTACTCGGTCACATTTGACTTACAAGAGTAATTTAACTCGAAGGTGGTGAAATAGATTTTATATTCTATTTTATTCACATTTTTTGTAAACATCAGCGAAAAATGATGGGCGCAGCCATATTGTTTACTGTAACCATGACTACCAATAAAAAATTGTAAAAGGGAGGTAAGTATAGGTTGCATTATACTATATAGAAAGTATATTGAATTATTGCGTATTAAGAGAACGTTCATCAATATATGTATCCTGGAAAAACAACCTTTTGGAGAAAAAAACACTAATCTGCTGGTAAATATTAAAGCTAACCCATTTATAATCCTGCCAAAATCACACATCCTTTCAACCGTTATTTGTTAAATCAAGCTAATATGAAATAAGGCAAAGACTCAAAGCGAGCTCGATAAATGTCAATAGAAGAAACTAACAAAAAACTTTTATAAAGATAATAATATAATTCAATTATTAAAGGCACTTCCTAGCAGAAGAACATGGAGTTCGAAAAGACTGGTATAAAAAAATAAGGAAATGAACTTTTAATTAGTTAATCAGCAATTAAACAACAAACGGGCCATATTAAAGGGTTTCATGTAACCTGATGAACTGAACTGTTAGACCAAAACCCCGCCAAAAACAGATTGTCACACTATCAGTTGCCAGCCTTGCAACCACAAGTTTACCTACGAAGGTCAGATCGGGATTCGAACCCGAAACCACACATGAGCCATCTACTGATACCGGCGTGGGTTGCTCTACCAATTAAGCAATCTGACCGTTTGAAAAATATAAAGGTAAACTGCAATTCTGTACATAATAGCATGATAACCTTGCTAAGCAAAATTTTACAAAGCATTACATTTAATTGAAATTGTGTTATGATTTAGAACAGTATATTGTCAGTTCAAAAGCTCACACGAGGTAATGTTTGAAAAGCCCACAAAAGCTTCTGTTTGTAAAATGGTGCTTATTTGCCGACTGTATAGTTTAGAAAATATCACCTTTTTTGGTACAAATCTGGTATAAATATATATGGTTCGAAAACCAACTGCGGATAAGAGCAATATAACAGTCCGTGGCAATTGCACTTTACCGGTACGCACTCTTACCCTAACCTTAACCCTAATAAGTATTGTGCAGGTGCGCAAATTTTGGAATCCAAGATTGCGGCGTACCGGTAAAGTGCAATCTAGCCAACAGTCCGTGTAACTTAATAACTTAAATATTTTTTCTAAGTAATCATCTAAATCATAAAGTGACCTACACTTCAATAATTATGTATAACTGAAGAGAAGATTTATAGGTGAAAGTTGCTGTAATGCATAAAACTATAAACAAATTGTGCAGCTAACAAAGATTGGTATATACCAAGGACATAGATGTTAAGCTAGTATGTATGTCCTTGGCATTACCTCCTAAAAAACTAAACAATCGACGTTTTCTTCTTCTGATACAACACTCCTTCTAAAAAGAAACGTTTGTGCCAGCGCCTATTTGTTAGGGGTGAAAATTAAAACTGTACAAAGGTGCTCAGTTGGGTGTTAATTTAAAATTATTTACATTGTAGGTGTCTACAGGTGAATAACGGGGACACTGAGAGCCACATGAGTTAGGGTTTTGAAAACTTCTAATGTGTCTGCCTCATCTATATGGGGAGGTAGTGATTCCCATTGGATGACTGTTCTTGGGTAGAATGAGAATTTATAAGAGTCTTTTGATGTTTGTATGTGTCTAAAGCCATGGTTACTGCTGACTTGTTATATGCGGTCGACAGGAACAAGAATATTATCAGGAGGAGTGATGGCAACTACATGGTCGATAATTGTATAAAGCATGATGATATGACGTACCATTTGGTTCAAAAGTCAACAAGACATACTAGGTAAAAAGAAAAATGTACTTCGACGTACAATATGTACGCCGAAGTACATTTTTGTTGTACTTCGACGTACAAAATTATATTCGACGTACATGTTTGTACTTCGACGTACAATATGTACGTCGAAGTACATTTGTTTGCACTTCGACGTACAAAATTGTACTTCGAATTGTCTTACGGTCTTAAAATACGTTACCTACTATCAACTATGTGGCTTATTAAAGATGATTTACCACGAGTCTGCGTCGATATTTTTTGTCAAGATATGTTCGTCGAGCTCAAGCTGGAATGGAATGTATACTTTTCACAACTGCTTCGTGTGGCGATTTTTTGCTGGACACTTTGATAAGCGAATGCCAGAAGTAAGCAAAAAATGTATGATTTCTCTTTTGCTTGCGCAATAAAATTATTGTTTTATTTTTACTTGAAATTCTAGACAATGTTTCTTTAAAAACATATTTTTTAAACTACTGTTGCACTGAAAATGTGAACTACTTGCTTTGCAACGCTATTGGTGCTCTCGATATACCGTTACATTATTTGTCGATAAACACATTGTATACTAAAAACACATGAGGTAATAGAAAATAATAGCCCTTTTGAGTGCATTTTATTTATATATTTAAGCATGTTAACGTTGGTAATTAAATATTTCAGATGTTTTAGTTGTACTTGTGATTCTAACTGCGTTTAAAAGTCTTTTTAGACTTGCTTAATATGCAATAACTTTACACTCTTCCACGGCTCTTTGATTAATTCGCGAACATTTCTTTAATCTGCTGATATTATTCAAATGTCAACATATATCATCCGGAGCAAAAACGAATGTTTGAATTTCAGGTATTTTTTTTTAAGCGAACACCTAAGTTTAATGAAACGTCCGTCGTCGAGTTGACGAGTGGTTTTCACATTCTTGTTTTTACCATACATAATCAATAATACTATATATATGTGTGTGTGTGTGTGAAAAAAAAGTAATGCTAGTAAGATGATTTTTGTCCCGATCTGTTGCGTATTTGCTATTACAAGGTTATAATGCAATCGCAATGAGCGTTTGAAAATAGCCGCTTTAGAAATATAACGACCTGACATTCTTAAAATTTTGACACACACGAATTTCACATGTTGGTTATTTTAATTTGTATGACTTGCTAGTGTACTTTCGGAGTTGCAAAGAACCTGGTCTGGCTTGAAGCCATTTTAGTTTCAAAAGAAGGATCTGCAAACTGTCGCACACATACAAACATACGCTCATGTANGACTTTATCGCGTAAACAAGAAAAAGTCTAACGGACGCACGCACACACACACGGACGGACGACGGATACCACACCATGACATAAGCTCTTCTGGCCTTCGGCCAGTAGAGCTAATAAAAACCTATAAAACTTGCATATTCTCAATAAAGCCCTCTTTCTACATACCCAGTTTTATCAACCTAGCTTGAGTACTTTTTGAGTTATCACAAGATCCAGATTATTATTTTTTAATTATTTCTGTAACACTGTACCAACCACAATTTTTGTCTGACATAAACAAAAACTGAAATACCGCACATATTCCCACTATGGCCCTCTTTCTCCATACAAAGTTTCATCAACATAGCTGAAGTCCTTTTAAAATTATCGCAAGATCCAGATTTGGAAAGACACAAGAACACACAATCTCACAGTGGGTACACATATAGTGACTTCAGGTTACATCAGTCGGCTACCAACAAAGAATTTTGCCCACCAAATTATTTAGGTGATTTAACACCATAAAGTCCATCAAATGATAATTTTTTTCCCTTTCTGAATGGTTGAAAAATCTAAAAATCTTCTGAAAATGACCAAATTATTGAGACAGTACCTGTCTGTAAGCTTCCCCTTCTTGGTGCTATCAAAGTTGTCGGGTATCTGTTCCTCTGGTATGATATCTAGGTCACCGGGGTCCACCAGTTCCTCAGGCATCCCCTGGGTGTAGGGGTTGAGAGGCGGGGGTCGCCAGTGTGACCCGCCCTTGAACATGCGAAACTCCTCCAGGCGCCATTTGTACGGCTGGTCTCCCTGGAAACAACAGAGAAGATTAGCATATTTTTTTTAAAGAGCAATTCACTTGTAAAACAGTAGGCTGATCTCCCTGGCAAGAATTGATAACTTGGAAATACCAGTGATAGTATAAATTGGCAAATACAACCTTATTTTACACCCTTACCGAATATGTTATACACACAAAAAATGTATTGTACTATTGTGTATTTAAAAGAGAAATGCCAAACTGAAACATCTCTTCAAAAACATATCTTAATTTGTAATGGAAATTATTTGAAACAGACTGGATGCAAATATGTATGACTACTTCTGTTAAATTCAAGAATGTGCTCAAATGCTATTGTTAGTTTTTTTTTGCATTTCAAACACTTAGTTAAGAACTTGTCTCAACTTAACTTCCATACTGCCTGTTAAGCATATATAAGGCTCCAGGAAAATACGTGGCCATTAACAGTTTTTACCAAACTCTACGTACATTTAATATGGAGAACAGTTTCCATCGATAGTACACATGTGCTGGACTCTGATTCTCAAACAGGAACCTGTAAAAAGATCAACTGGTCAACAGAAAGCATCTTTAAAAGCCACAAATCATGGCCTTAAAAAAACATAAAAATGATTTTAAGAAAATAAAGAATTCACGGTATAAGGCCATCTTAAAAAATTAAATTGTGTTTTTGGGATAATGCAACCCACAGGAAAAACTGGTCTTTGAAAGCTTGTTGAACAGCCTAAAGGAGCTTTCCATAAAAAAAATGTATTGCCGAAGATCATGACTGTAAACATGGTAAATGTGGGAAAGTTGTTCATACAAATTTGAGTTGGAGCAATTTAGTTGGGTCGGTCAGGCTATCCCGAAAAAATATTTTTCAAAGAATGGACTGATAGAACTTAATACCTAGCATTACACACATCAATACTTTAATACCAGGCTGACCAGTAAATATTCATCAAATACTAGCCAACAAATTGTATGTTCAAATTGAACCAAACTATGAACAAGAAGCAACTTTTCATGAGTAAGAGTTAAGACAGGGTTTCAAGAGTGAACAGTTATTCTCATTTCACATATACAGTAATACTGACCACGAAAACACAGAATAAAGATTTGAAACTAGATTTCAATGATAAGGAAAATAATCAAGCGCCTTTGAACGTGAATTTTTGCATGAAAAGGGCGAGATATAAATCTGGCATAATAATAATAATAATAGATCTACATTAACAAAACATTATATTGAACTTGCGCAACATGGTATTATGTAATACACACTAAAAAATGCAAAAAAAAAATTATAGGTAAGAATTATGTATACGTAAACTGTTATTGCATTTCTCCATCATCTTTTTTTTTCAATAATATTATACATATACTTATAAATTGATTATGAAACTGGAACCAAACTTTGAAACAATTTATATATATAACAAATCTGCACTGGTACTTACTTGAACATGGGATTATTTATTTCCCTATTCATTATCATTGCTTCAAACATGGGCCCTTCCCGGACAACGAACTCCACCATTCGGTGAATTACGCAGAGCAGGTTCCTGAAATAGGTCCAACTTCATCGCACCACGAAGTACTGCCTCAACATCGGCAGAAATACTTAATATAGGAATTTACTCAACAATGGTTTAGTATGCGAAAAAATGTTTCTCCCAAAAAACATTTAAAGGTTGTAATTAATTTAAAAAGAATTGTACTCAACTATGGTTTGGAAGATTAAAAATGTTTCCCTCCCAAAAAATATGTTGAGATTGTAATTCAACATACAGTAAAAATTGTGTTCCTAAAGAAAATGTTAAAGTCTTGAAAAGCCTTATAAAAATATTGGCTGTTTAGGAATGCAATTTGCATATAGATCTACTTTATTGTATGTTGAATTACAACCTATACATGTAAGGTTTTTTCGGGAAAACATGTAAAGGTTTTTTTTCAACAAACATAAAAGTATTCAAAAATTGCATTCCTACAGAAAATGTTACAAAATGTTTAAAAGCCTAATTATATTTTTTTTTACTAAACAGCTAATTTTTATTCCATCCTTGAAAAATTGCATTACTTAATATGCTATTTAGAAAATCTAGCTTTATGCCATTTTCTAACAAGAGCACCGTCGAGCGGATGCCAACGCTCGGCTTTTGGGTGCTTGGATTTTATTTTTCCTTACTTTTGACCTTGAAGGTCATCATTGATCTTGACCTTTTCACCACTCAAAATGTGCAGGTCANTTTTCGGACGACGGCGCCTACGACGACAACGACGCGGCAGACGAGAGGGCTATGACAATACCTCGGGTTTTCTTCGAAAACAGCCGAGCTAAAAATGTGATTTATTGTGAAAGATGGACTATATATGCTGTTTGAAGATTAGCGCAACATATTTGTTTAATAGGCTGTATAAAAAATATTGGCAGGCGAATAAAAAGATGCCCATCTTTAAAATGTCATATTTTGAATAAAAAGACAAACATATGCATTTTAATATAGGAGACAAAAAATTGTGTTAAATTCATGCATGCTCATAATGAAAAATACATATCATATACTCATTTTAACACAGATTCGAACTAAATTACACATAAAATGTGTACTCCTGGTTTACATTATCATATGATCAGAGAACAATAATTCACATCTTCAGTATGGATAAATGTCCATATACAGGGCATTTATATACATTTTTGCAGCTTTCAATTTTAAATTGTTTCATTGATATTGACTGAACACACCCATAGAAATTGATGACAATAATAGATAAGGGCAACAATTCTCTATGCTTGCGGTTACTTTTATCAGAACTGAAAATTGCCCAGAAATTCTTTTTGAAATCATTCTTTGGACTTCAAATGTGTTAAATATGATTGCAATATGAGCCATATTCTTTTATTTAACTATTAACCCTTTGCATGCTGGGTAATTTGTCGTCTGCTAAAATGTTGTCTGCTGAATTTCTAAAATTAGCATTTTCTTTGATTTTTTTTCAAAGAATACTATCAGAATAGCAAACAGTTTGGATCCTGATGAGACGCCACGTTCTGTGGCGTCTCATCTGGATCCTAACTGTTTGCAAAAACCTTAAAAATCCGGTTCCAGCGCTCAAAGGGTTAATACTAAACAAATATTTTTTGAAAGAACAATGTTATGAAGTCCAAATCAAGTGTATCTTTCAGAATGTGAAATTAAGTTTTGATGCACAGTAGTTTCAACATGTAATCATTCACCAATTTAAAGCATTTTAACCATTCACAGTTTCACAAATTGCTCACACTTCTTCAACTATCACATTTTCACAAATTGATCACAATTCTTTAAATTTTACATTTTCACAAATTGATCACACTTCTTCAACTTTCACACTTGCACATATTGATCACACTTGTTGATCAAAATTCTTAAACTTTCATACTACATTTTGTACTTACATTTTGCTTCAACAAATTAAATAAGCACAAATAGCATAACCAATGTAAAATCAATTAAATGTATCAGAAATATTTGTTATACTTAACATACATATTCATAGTTAAATTTAGATCTTAACTGCAAAATATATTCTGATAACGCAACAATTTATCAGAATATGTGGACAGAAGAATAAATTGAGGTTCTTGTTGAAAAATAAAGATATAAAAATATACATGACTTTCTTGCCAGTTCAAAACAAATAATAAGAATTTCACTTAGATATAACTCTCGATTTTTTTTTATATTTTTGTAAACAGCTTCAACAAAAGTAATTTACATCAATTCATTTAATGACAACTGTGTGCTTATAATATATTTATAAAAAAATGTGACTTCCATAACATTAACAATGAAAATATTTTTCTTAAACCAATAATAAACACGTTCAGTTTTAAAATATGTAGAATTCTATCTTTTAAGACAATCAAGAAACTGCATGACAAAAATCTCATACTCAAGGCAAAACCATGTACAAACGTATGCAAACATTTTATAAGAAATTCTTGAATGTTGGAAATCTTCGCCAATCTTCTCTTGCTGGTGTCACCACGCTGTGTTGGTTCCTCTCATCCAGGATTTTGTTTAAAACTTACTACCTTAAAACTTGTTTCCATTGTTTTTGTTTAGAACTTACGATCTTAAAACTTTTTTCAAAACAAAAAAGTTGCCTTGCCAACCCCAAATGTAAATTTATGGAACAAAATTGATCAATTTAAAAAGGTTGATTTGGCCATACTTTAAAAGATATTTAGATGTCGAAAGGTTTACAAAAAAAAAAAAAAAAAA
>VMBQ01003560.1:0-102947 GCA_007657795.1 Dreissena rostriformis | reverse complement strand
CGTTTTTTAATAGCAAAAAAACAGAAGGGGGATAAAGTGAGTTTTTGTAATTTTTTACAGTATATCAACAATACAATTGCTATATTAAAGCAGGTTTATTTAGTTATGTTCACTATAACCATTATTGCCTGAAAAAAAGGAAATAATGTTTGGACAGATATTTATGGCATGGATTTTCATTGTGCTCTTTGGGGTGTTTTCTGAAGAAATCAGAAATCATCAATTGTTCAGAAAACCAATCAATATCCATAGACATATGGTGCCATAAAATGCATAATTTATAACTAACGGCCTGAACATAAGTTAATTAACCACTTTTGGTGTAATGCATTATTCAATAAGTAGATAAATGGATACAAAGGCCCATCACAGTATGCCACATATACTGAACAAATTTGTTAGTTATGCTAATGGCCAGATAGTCATGTTGTGTTTGATTTCATAACAATCTTGAATTCATGAAGAAAGTATTCTAGTTAACAATATGGCAATTATCACATTGTATTTGTTTTAATCACACATTGTTTCATTATAAAAGATGTACTAATACTGTAATACTCTTAAAGACACCAATTAGTGATTTTTTTTGTATACAGTAGACTCTGCCAATACCGGACGGTCTGGGGACCGGCCTGATCGTCCGGTTTTCAGACAGTTCCGGTTTACCAAGAGTAGGCCTATTGCCGAAATATACATTGTATGCATTGTGTACAAAATCATATAAGAATACAACAAACCATATACATGTATATAAATCAATAATGAAGAATAGTTATGTCATTTGGTAATTTTACGTGTAAAATGAAAATAGCGAAAGATTATTTCGAATACCAAATGACGTCGGACATACTGCAAGTTTTGGAATTTTACGAAAAACGAAAAAAAACAATCAATGGACGGGTAGGTTACGTAGCAGTAGTAGGCGGTAATGGCAGTATGTTTTTTCAGCGCTTCTTTCTGTGTTTCTCTGTGCTTTGTATCTTTTCGAAGCTCAAAAATCTTTGTTTACGTTTTGCACTCGTGCAATGGCGACCGGAAACGTGAATGGAATCATGAATTTGCAGACAGATGGATGGATGTTTAACGGTCATTTTTCTCACAGTTTTATCTGACAAACAAACAAACAACCATTTAAGCGTTAAAAACATGGCTTTAAGATCTTTTGAACTACCCGATCAACGATCGCGTCAATCACTTTTTGGTGTTACCGCCATCTATAATAGACATTCACAGTTTGTTTTACATTATTTAATCAGACTTTAATAGCGCGGTAACGACTTGACACCTTTATGGAATGTTTAATCCGATAATCGATAATGTATTTTACGTTGAAAATGACGAAATTCAAGGAGATATCCGTCCGGTTTCCGGTTTTGAGATTGTCCGGTTTATTCAACTTTTTTAACAAAAATAAAAGGGGAAAATACGGGACTGACACGACCGTTCGGAATCGGGAGATTTCCGGTATTAGGAGAGTCCGGTATTGGCAGAGTCTACTGTACACATAAACTGTCATTTGTTTCGTCTAAAGTATTAAACATTTATTAATTAACCGGTGGATTCTAGTCTATTTTTTAATATTTGGCAGAACCCACACTATGTCTAAATATTTAATGCCAATCTCCTGTAGCAAAGCAAAGTAAATTCACATATTCAGTCTGCAAAATTAACCCATCGCCTGATCGCCAATGCGATAAAATCTCAGCTCTGGCGATGTTAAAATTGTCTATCCATCGCCTGAATTGCGATGAAAAAAAAAACGAAAAGACCGTTTAAATAAACCGACGAATAATCAATTTACGAAAATTTGTTCGAGATTGTGATCATTTTATAACGAAATTAATATTGTCTGCATGCCGGAAATTTGCGCTTGGTTCCGATTTTGCACGAAATTTTATTTATTCATTTTTGATTGGTTAGCAGATGGNTTTTTTTTTTTTTTTTTAGAAAGAAGTGTCTAATGATAATTATATCATGATGATTTTATTTCATAAACAACTAACAAAGTATATGAACTTTGAACATGAACATAACATGTTGATGAAAAAGAGTTGGAATAATGTTTTTCTCTCTATGTATGGTGAATTATAGTGTTAAAACTTGATTTTGTACTGTTACTTGCAAAGCATTGAAATTTCCCCTTTTTCCCCTTTTACGCGCAAATTTTCCCTCCCTCAGGGGACCCGACCCCTTTCCCCCAAAACTGAAAAAAAACACTGCATTTTATAGGTCTTTGGCTCAAGCTTCAAAATACCACATTAGTATTGTAGCTGGAATGATTTATTTATATATTACAACAGCATTTGTTTTATAATTAATACTTATCTGGTGTCCAATCTAACTTGTATTTAAAGCCTTTCTATCCTTGGTTCCATTCTGTTTTGATCTTCATTAAATAACTGTGCATTTGTTCCTCATGGACTTCATGATGTTTACTGGTCATAACACTTGGAGTCCCATACATTTATAAAATTTGGTGTTAAGATTATGGTATTAAATTCTAATCATGTATTTTAGTGGCTTAAGTTAAGGCATGCCCTTTAAATTACCTTTAATTCGTTAAATTCTCATGGGATCCATTGTTTAAAACTGAGCCGTGTAGGATGAAAATTAGGCTTGTTTTGGCTCAAGAACACCAGAGGTAGATCTTACCTACGTTAACGAGCACACGTTATTTCCTTCTCTTGCTGATTTATCGGCTAGATAACTATATCAGATATAAAATAAATAACATGTCATGGTGAATGATTGATTCTGTTTTATTAAATCCCCGGAGTAACATGGATATAAAATAAGGCTAGTCCTGTTACCGTATAATATTGATTTCTTCAGTAAATATATCTTCTATAGGTAAACCCTATAAACGTTTGCAGAGAGAAAATCAATTGGTTAATTAACACATATTTTACCATCCTGTCGTCGTCATTTTGTGCGGAATTATCACCAAAACTAACAGCAGCATCCTCGTAGTTGTTGACACTGTTTCCCGCGAAATTTTGCTACGCCCACAAAAGAAGAGTTTCAAGGGAGCTCATTGCAGACCGTCGTGTAACAGTTATCCCGTACATTTCATTAAAACTCTTACATCAATAGGAAAGAATACTAAAAGAAAGAACTGCAATGAGTGCTGAGTTGATCTTAAGAATATGTATTTCAATGAAAATATCTGTATTTATTAACTTCAGTATTAATTGTTTTACTTGATTGTTTTAAATTTATGTATTGTTTAAAAATATGTATACTCATATCATAATTATGTAAAAGCTGTAGTAAGCTACATCAGAGACGTAGATAACATGCTATCTACGTCTCTGGCTACATGTACCAACATATTTAAGCCAAAAAAGATATTTGTTTCCACTAGAGCTCATATCTCCTAAAATGAGGGTACGCAGATCGACACAACTTTTGGGGGTTTAACTTGTTTTACTATTCCCCCTCTTTAATAAAAGAAAGCAGACATAACGAGCTAAATCTCAATTTAACATCGTTTTAGCGAGTATGCTCGATTTAAGCAAAAATATCGCAAACTTTAAAAGAAGATATAGCGAACATGATAGAATTAAAAAAAAAACAAGGCTTGTCACCATAGGATGACATATGCCACCCTTTTCCACATTTTTCTTAACCTAAACGCAAGGTGTCTTTCCACATTTTTCGGAACCTAAACGACAAGTTCGACGGAATTGCAGACGGACAGACAGACTGACAAACGGACAGACGGAAGTGCGATCACTATATGCCCACCTTCGGGGGCATAAAAATAAATGAACGCCCTTGGAAAATGGAATATCCAAAAAAGTGTATGGTCGGCACAAAAACGATCCTGTACGGTCACCGTGTACAGCAGTCACCCAACACCGGAGAACCTTTACACATCATCGTCATTTTTTTGCCATTTTCGGACCGAAAATCGATGGGTATGGTAAGTCAATATTCAAGAACATTTATTTTTTAAGAGGATTGTTTAATCTTATAACGCATGCTGATCGCACATGAATTACCTTTCTTCAGCCAAGGTCTATGTTAACGTGCTGTGGTAGTTTTCTGAATCATTCGCGACAACCGACTTCAATATCGTCACTATATGAGCATACAGGCATTTGCAATCACGATTTGTTCACTATTCCTATGGTTTCGAGTTCAAAATGTTTGCTTGAAATACTATATTTTGGTGTAAGTTTTCACAGAAGAAATTAATTTCATTTTAAATGTTTGTTTTCGTATTTCAATCTGACATTTTCACTGTCGATTTAAGGTGACGTGTACGTACTAAAAGTATAGCCGATGTGTGCACCGTCGTTGACTGTATTTTTTTTTAAATATACACGCGATTTTAGACTTGTCATCCCTTATTTTACTGGATATCATCGATTTCCATAGTTTAGGTTCTTAAAAAAGTGACGGCTGTACAGGGTGGGGTTACTGGAAACAAAAACACTTTTTTTTACGCCTAATGTTAAAAGACAAAATGAGAATGTGTTCAATTTAATTATGCAAGAGTACGGTTTACTGTAGAACGCTGCATAGGTACGTCATTGCAATAGTCTTTTTATGTTAAATTAAACAATATACTATCAAACATTCTTCAGTTGATTTGCCTTTACAAATTATGTCTGAAGATTATGTAAATGAACATTTAAAAAAAAATGGTAGGAAAGGTGGGTCATCACAACGTCGCCTCATATTATAGATGTTTATGGGATCAGTGAAAACATAAAAGTTAAGACTAATCATACCATTCTGCTCACTACGCAAACTCGGTAGGTGGAAGTGCACTGATATCAGGTGAGAGTAAGGTCCAGTTGATTATATATTTGTTCGATGGAAAAAATGGTTGGAAGAATAGTCTAACACGATGTGCCACGGTATGTCTTGAGAAGTTTTTTTTTATCAATTTGGAAGATAATTATGCCGTTGCGATGATCGCTTTAATTCCATTTGCTCACAACGTTTGGGGCCAGTTTAGCTGACTAACGGGTATAATTTTCGATCTCGGATTGGTGTGTTTAAGGGTTTAAACCAGGAAGACGACAAATAACCCGCCAGAACAAAAAAAGACCCACGTGCCAATGGGTCAATTATGACATATGGCGCCTTTTTTTCGTTCTGGTGGGTTTATTTGGCGTTCTTTCTTGATGGCAGGTTTTTAGCGACCTTCTTTGAACCCGCCAGCACGAGATCTACAATTATACCCGCCGGTAACTGATCTACTTGAATCAGTCGTTCTGGTCGGAATATTTGTCGTTCTTTTGTTTTTGCAGATTGGCGACCATCTTCGATCCCGCCAGCACGAGATCGACACATATACCCGCAAGTAACTGACAACTGCTCTACTTGAACAGGGATAGTGGAGCTCAGGCGTAGAAAGGATTTCTTGACCAATCCACGCACAAGTTATGTGGATCGAACTTGCGATACTCGGATTTGTAATCCAGCGCTCTACAAACTAAGCTAGCCGACCTTACATGACATATCTTCACTTCTCATGCAAAGATCCAGTACCGGAATATACCAAAGTTTGTGTTTATTTCAGACGAAAAATTAATCAACACTAGATGAAAAAACACACATGCATACAAAGATATATTTATTTGGTATATACATGAATGTTATATGCATAATAAACATACTATATTGTTAAATACATATCACCAATGTTGAGTATTCATCAAAATAAGTAGAAAAAGTATACATTGTGTAAAGTATAGGCTCAAAAATGAAAATACAGTGAAAATAAAGTAGAAAAACTTGAAACTAAAATCGTAAGGAATGTATAATAAATAAGTATGTGTTATAAAAACTTAACATTNTCTTCAGTTTGAATTATCCAACTCAGTTTGGATTATCGACGTACAGGGGTGTATATTGTTCGATGGAAAACATGGTTGAAAGTATAGTCTAACACGATGTGCCACGGTATGTTTTGAGTTTTTTCTTTTAAGATGAAAGTTAATTATGCCGTTACGATAGTCCCTTTTTAATTCCATTTGCTCGCAACATTTGGGGCCAGTTAAGCTGACAACATGTTAACTTTAGACATTGATTGCATATAATAAATTAACCAGGCAATGTGATTATGTATTTTATTTGAGTTTATATTTGAATATTAAAATAAACACACATTTTTAAGGGTTAAACATACTTTACATGAACAACCATATCCCCAAAATTCCCTACCTTAAGTCTGATTATGTTTTAAAAATTGGCTACAGGGCGATGACTACGGGTTCTAGATGTTATCTGCTGAAGAATGCGATTCGATTTACAAAACCTTGATCCAAATATCGGTCAGTTAATCACAAAGTATGGTGGTTGATATCTGCCATATAGTTCTGGCATGTTGGCGGGTTTGAACTCGCAAACACAAAAACACGACTGGACAACAAAAAGGACTTAAACGTCAGTATTGTCGTATTGGCGCCGTTTCAGTCGGTCTGCCAGCTTCGCCGTCGTTCTCATATGTTGGTGCGTTGGCGGGTTTGAGGGTCCAATATAGGGTTTCGAATATAACCGACAGAACGACAAAAAGGGAGACAGATGTCATAATTGCCGCATAACGACCTTAATTTGTGTCGTTCGTACGGGTATAATTTTCGATCTCGGATTGGTGTGTTTAAGGGTTCAAAGCAGGAAGACGACAAATAACCCGCCAGAACGCAAAAAAAGACGCTCGTGCCAATGGGTCAATTATGACATATGGCGCCTTTTTTTATTCTGGTGGGTGTATTTGGCGTTCTTTCTTGTTGGCAGGTTTTTAGCGACCTTCTTTGAACCCGCCAGCACGAGATCTACAAATATACCCGTCGGTAACTGATCTTCTGGAATCAGTCGTTCTGGTTGGAATAGTTGTCGTTCTTTCGTGTTTGCAGATTGGCGACCATCTTCGATCCCGCCAGCACGAGATCGCCAAATATACCCGCCAGTAACTGACAACTGCTTTACTTGAATCAGGGATAGGGGAGCTCGGGCGTAGAAAGGAATTCATGACCAATCCACGCACAAGTTATGTGGATCGAACTTGCGATACTCGGATTTGTAATCCAGCGCTCTACAAACTAAGCTAGCCGACCTGACATGACATATCTTCACTTCTCATGCAAAGATCCAGTACGAGAATATACCAACGATTATGTTTATTTCAAACGAAAGATTAATCAACACTAGATGAAAAAACGCACATGCATACAAAGATTTATTTATTTGGTATATACATGAATGTTATATGCATAATAAACATACTCAATTGTTAAATACATATCACCAATGTTGAGTATTCATCAAAATAAGTAGAAAAAGTAAACATTGTGTAAAGTATATGCTCAAAAATGAAAATACAGTGAAAATAAAGTAGAAACAAACTTGAAACTAAAATCGTAATGAATGTATAATACATAAGTATGTGTTATAAAAACTTAACATTTTATTTTTTATAATAAAAAAAACTATAGAAGCACACAAATGGCACAATAAGCGTAGTTTTTGGTACACAAAACCTGATCTAAGCACATTCTGTAAAAAACACTCAAAACAAACAGATCAATATCGAACACATTTGTTCTGGCTTTTTTTCAAAGACGATTTGAAGTATTGGGTGAAATATAGTTACAATCTACTTGGACTTCTGTAAAACAAACGAAATGTTTCAATCAAAACAATTAACTTGATCAACTGGTATAACGACCGCATTACGCTATTGGTTTTTAGTTAACGAACACTTAATGAGAACATATGCACCAATGTATTTGTATATATGTACAAAAACATATATATATATATATATATACAATATATTCCACAATTTAACACATATAACGCTATTAAACATTGTTTTTATTTTAAATTTTTAAAAAGCGAAGAAAAAATATATTTGTATTTATATCCAAAAAAAAGTTACATCCATACTATAAACTTGATCAACTAACAAAAACAACATCTGGCTTTGGTCTGCAAAAATTTAAAAAAAAATCAATAAACAAATGTGTAAGTGTGCATGTGCATTCTAATTGGATTTCTGTAAGCAAAACATTGCGGTCAATATATTGTATTCAATCCACTACAAGTGTGCAGATTGTAAAAGCAAAGCAGTGTCAAACAAAGACTACAGTATTTTCGCCAACACACACGCAATAAGGAGACATCTCTATGTTTGATATTTGGCCTTTCGTGTGACTTTGGCCTTTAACCTGCACAAACTTGACATATTGCTGGTAAATTATTTTAAAACTGCATATTAACATGTAAAAAGTATATATTTTTCTTTTGCAGTTTATTCTTTGTACGTGTGTTTGTTTTTGCTGCTATTGTGTTTTTTTTCTTCATGCGTTACAATTTGCTCGTGCGTGGTTGTTGTTGGTGTTGTTTTTTTTTTGTTTCACTTTGGAACCTCATTGTCGTAGACAGGGTTGCTTTTGCCCTCGATCTGAAAGTAAAACACATAACCCTCTTTACACCTTTATTTAAACTAGGACATTAATATGATTAATATAATATAACTACATGTAATCGTAAAAATAGTCTTACATCGACTCCTGCTTAAGTACAAACAAATGTTGTGTATGTATTATAAAAACGAAAATGGTAGAGAACAGTTTCTGTTAATTTCGTTGAGGTGCATAGATTTTGAATATACACGTACTAAATTATACTGACACGTTATCAGGTGTTCGATCTTGCAAGAACTTTATTTAAACTTTTTTTAAATGAGGCATACATAAGAACGATTGTGCAAATACCAAACAGCCATAATAATGTGCCTACTTACTCTTATATTACTTTAATATCATATTAAAGGATTCACAAATACTTAATTCCACCACGAGGGCGTCGCAGATATATCACGATAAACAACTATATACGTACATTATTACCATTGCTTGTTTTGTTGTTATTGGTTTGTTTTTGTAATCGTACTAGGTAACCATGTAAATAATTATAAATTAACACCCAACAGTGCACCTTTGTACAGTTTTTACCCCTGAACAAAAAGGCGCCTGCACACAATCTTCTATTTAGAGGGAGTGCTGTATCGGAAGAAGAAGAATTTTATTTGCAATATACCAACTTCATTGAGAAAATACTTACGTTTGAAAATGGCTGGTCCTTTGACCTGTTAGCCTTTTTGTAGCACTGAAAAGAGAACAAGAGGGTAAGTCCTAGTTTTTTTTTTATGTGTCGCGTTCTTAGAAAACTGGGCATAATGCATGTGCGTAAAGTGTCGTCCAAGATTAGTCTGTGCAGTCCGCACAGGCCAATCAGGGACGACACCTTCTGCCTAAATTGGATTTTTGCTAAGAAGAGACTTCATTTAAACGAAAAATGTCATAAAAGCGGAAAGTGTCGTCCCTGATTAGCCTGAATGGATTGCACAGGCTAATCTGGGACGACACTTTACGCACATGCATTATGCACAGTTTTCTCAAAACAAGCTCAAATAATATATTAGCGAGAAATGACACTGATATTTAATTTAAATCTTCACTCAAATAAATACATTTAATTTAAAATGGTCATAGATTGTTACCCCTAAATGATTTGCAACGACTGGAATTTATATGACACATTCAAATAACACACACTCATATATGACACACTCATATAGTACACATTCGCATATGACACACTCAAATATGCCACACTTAATTATGACACACGCATATATAAACATTTATATATGACATACTCAATAACAACTTTGTGTTTCTGTCTCTGGATTTCTTTTTCTTCTTTAAGATAACATGATATTTTCAAAGATGTGTCGTTAGTATTCGGGATATGTATTCTAGATTAAAAAAACATCTTTTTGTAATGCTCATCTCTACACATTTTTATATACCATAACAACTCTGACCATATGCCTATGTCCACTTACATAGATACCGACTCCGATAGCAATCAAAGCGGACCCGCCGACAACACAAACAACAATTATGATGATGTTATTCCTTTTTTTCTTTTCGTCGTCGTCGTTTGCATCCGACGGCCGCTCAGTGACCGGATTCTCCACGACGACTATTTCCGTGAGCGAGGCGGTTCCGGTCTCCGTAGAGAACGGTACGCCGCCCACCGTCAGTTCTATACCGTTGTTGTTAGCCTGAAACGTTCAAACGTGACGTACCATTATAACTCATGCACGTTGTTTGAATGCTGCAATTGTTAGTGCGATAGTACTTATCCCGATGGGTTTAGCTTGGGCGCAAGTAAAACACTATTTCTTAAAAAGTGTAAGTGTTGCATATTGTTTATTTAACTTCAAACGGGTTTACGTGTTCGACACTTCGTTCACTGTTTAAGAAAGTAGCTGAGGTCATTTTGAATGGTAATGATTTATTTGACCTCACTTAAACGCACACCATGTAATTTTCAGAACAGGGGTGAAATATAGATTAATGAATGTTCATTCATAATAAACAAATACAGGAACATTTTTTTTTATAAAGGTTCAAGTTAAAAAAAACGGTTTGATGTTCCGATGCACTATGATTGAACCACGAGGGCGATATTCCGCAATTACCAACGCTTAACCATAAATTATTTTTTAATACAATTCATATTGCAACCAATATCGTCAACTGACCTCCGCAATAAAGGACTCGGCAGCCGAACTGATGTCCACGCCCTCTACGTCACTCTGACCCGTACTATTAACTGTGACGTCAGCGATAACGCTGCCGTCCCGCAACTATAGTAGACAAATTGACAGAACACATGTATAGTGTGCATAATACGTCATACGTTCAACGTTATACGTAGTAGTGATAGTAGAAGTAGCGGTAGAAGTTGTGGAAACCATAAAGTTCATAACCAATAGTGGACATAGGAGTAATAGAAGTAGTGGTAACAGTAATAGTAGCTGTTGTACTTATTGACGTCGTATTACGTGTTGCTGATGTACATGTAGTGTTAGTTGTAGTTGTAATTGTAATTTTTGTTGAACTTGTAGTAGCAATATATTTTGTTGTTGCTGTGATTGTTGTTATGAAGTAGCCATTTGAAATTAATGTTGTCAACCACTCACCACGACTGTGACCATTGATCCGGGAGCTTTCTTTTCCATTTCACGTTTGATTCCGCTGAATAAAACACACGAACGCATTAAAAATGTAAACGTAAAGCCAATTTATGTTAAAATCTAGACGTCTTGTCATATATATAATAAATACTCATACTTATGACTTTTTAAACATTTTTCAAATATAACACGCTTAAATTTCAAAACTTTTGACACCCAATGCTTTCATTTGGTAAAACATTTTACTAACGGGGTATATATTTCAATTTTTAAACATTAAACATCAAATTTCAATTATTGAACAATATATATATATATAAAGAACACATTCCGACTTCACATTTGATTATAGAAGGGAAAAAGACGACAATATTTAATGTCCTTACTCTATAATTTCCTGCCGCGCCTGCGCACTGAAATCCGCCAGTTTCTTGTCTTTGGCCACTGTAAGTCGAACCTTGACTGACGACGGTTTAGTTTTCTTTTGTGTCTCAGCTGTACACAAAAATACAAGTCCAACTTTTAGTTAAGATGCCTATATCCACGGTGCCTTACCACGTTACTTTTTAATATCTGTGTTGGGAAAATAAAGCGCGACCCAGTTAACATTTTTAAGGATGTCTTTTTAAATATTTCACCATTTTTAATGGGATAAAGTGGACAGCCCACTCATTCGTGACAGTTTTCTATAGTTATCATGATTTGTTTTAACAAATAAGTATTTTTTATCAGCAAAGTGCAACCGCGCGTTTAACGGTTAGAAAAATGTCGGATCAGTGTGGGGACTTCATATTACAAACGCGCGGTTGCACTTTACTGAACAAATGCTTATTTATCTTTTTTAATCATGATACCTATAGAAAACTCTCACGAATGAGCGGGCTCTCCACTATATCCCATTACAAATGGTGAAACATTTAAAAAGACATCCTTAAAAATGTTAACTTGGTCGCGCTTTATTCTCCCAACACAGATCTTAAAAAGTCACGTGGTATAGTCACCGTGATATTGTGCTTGTTTAAAATCACCGTTAGGGACTCTAAATGTATTTCAGAATGAACCTTACGTATAACCGATAGTTACGTCACGGCGACAAACACGTCTACTTTCAATGTTCAAATGATGTACCGTAATATGTAATTTGTGTAACTTAAGAACACGTGTTTTTCTTAAAGTTCATTTGATTTGGAATCATACTGTTAAGTTAATAACGCTCGAACAGATGCACATAAGACGTGCCAATGATAATGTGTTCTACTAAAAGAATCAAACCTTAACAATTCTGTTTATCTATTTAGCGTATGGTTTGTTTGCTGTGCATCGGGCGATCCGCTTCGTTTTAACAAATAAAGTTTTACAAAGAACTTACATGTTAAAGAAGTTGTCATTACTTACTACAATCAATGGATTCCAGAGCACCACGTATTTCCGGTCCTACGTGCTCCCCACTTGTGGCGTTCAGACAGTGACAGCTTCCGCCTTGGCACATGACTTCAAATGACCCCGTTTTGCTGCACCGGTACTGCACATCCGGTGCTTTCTGTGGCGAGCGAGGAAACACAATACGCATGTATTCATACTAATTTGATTGGGGAAATCTATTTTGGGAAATTATCATGTGTCATACGTAGCGAGATCGGTTTCCGGTCAGCAGGGGATTCAAATATTAGGGAGCTTTTTTAAATATGAATATATAGAGAAATAAGGCGGGGCTTGAACCTGCTTGGAGATTATTACGCTGTATAGATAAAAATACGGTTTACATGGTTGTAAATGTAGTTACTTGTCGTCTACTGGCCAATTCACGGTATACTATACGGTACACAGAACTTTGTTGTTACAAAAATAATTGAACATAATCGACTTTTTAAACAAAGATTGCGTTTACCAAAAGTTAAGTGGTTTCAATTGCACATGGTTGGATAATCCTATAAATATCCGTAGGCAAAAACGAACTTAGACATATAGAAAGGTTGCGTTTTAATTATGTTTTGTAACTAACAACTGGTCAATTAACGAAACGCATTGCGTATCAATAACGATGAATAAAGCGATCTTAAACATACCTCTCCTCTTAACTCGCTCTGCTTTGCTTGCTGATCTAAAGCCGTTTTCTTCATTTCGCATTTTGATTGGGCTGTAATAAAGGGACAATGTTTATGTACGATTGGTAACAACAAAGAAATGAGTCGCTCTCTGGGAAAAGTGGGCTAAATGCATGTGTGTAAATTGTCGTTACAAATTAGCCTGTGCAGTCCGCACATGCTAAATAGGGACAACACTTTTCGTACAGAGTGGATTTTCGCGTAGAAGAGACTTCCTTATTAAACGAAAAATTCCATAAATGCGGAAAGTGTCGTTCCAGGTTAGCTTGTGCTTACTGCACAGGCTTTAGTGTGACGAGACTTTACGCACATGAATTAAGCCCCGTTTTTTTTTTCAAAAAATGTTGCTCATATTAAAAGCAATCTTACTTTAGACATGGTGTGTATCGGTTCAGACTTTGGTTTTGCGTTGTACACGTACATCTAGTTTTACAGCGATTATTTTCTTCTTTGCCGATCACCAAGTAACATGTTAGAATTATCCTTAGTTCACTTCTTAGCAAAAAAAAAACAACAAACAAGACCATCGTCCGTTCATGCCTTTCTCGCAGTTGGTCACCACTTTTCCATTCTCCACGAATTCCTCTTTGCAGTCGCACTTGTTGATTCTGCACACGGCGTACGGTCGCTCCTTACAAACCGACGTCACCTTGCATTGCGGGCTGCACGCTCGTAACGTCTGTGTGGGGCACGTCTGACCTGGAAAATAAAGATAAACGTCCTATGGCGTCATGGTATTGACGTCAGACTGTGTAACACCTTGCACGCTCGCGACGTATTGGTGGAACACGCCTGACCTATAAAACAAAAAACCGTCGGAGACGGGTGATGCTCCCAAAAGGTGTTTTTTGTCACAATATTGTACTATATATTCAGATAAAAGGAAACGTCTTGAGGGGCATAACTTTGGACAAAATAATACGATGGATGGTTTAGCAACTTAAAAATTTCAAAGGGCCATAACTCTCTAAATAAATCATCTAACCAGAACCCACTAATAACATGCGCATCACCTCAAGGTAGTTAAGCTTCCCATAAAGCTTCATTGAATTCCAGTCAGTAGTTGGGGAGAAATAGCCCGGACAAGAATTGCACTATATGTACAGTTTATAGAAAATTTCAAAGGGCCATAACTCTGTGAAAAATCATCCGACCATAACCGGCTGATAATATGCACATCTCCTCTTGGTAGTGAAGCTTCCCATAAAGTTTCATTGAATTCCCGTCATTAGTTGCTGAGAAATAGCCCGGACAAGAATTGCACTATATGTACAGTTAATGGAAAATTTCAAAGGGCCATAACTCTGTGAAAAATCATCCGACCAGAACCGGCTGATAATATGCACATCTCCTCTTGGTAGTGAAGCTTCCCATCACGTTTAATTGAATTCCGGTCATTAGTTGCTGAGAAATAGCCCGGACAAGAATTGCACTATATGTACAGTTAATGGAAAATTTCAAAGGGCCATAACTCTGTGAAAAATCATCCGACCATAACCCGCTGATAATATGCACATCTCCTATTGGTAGTGAAGCTTCCCATAAAGTTTCATTGAATTCCGGTCATTAGTTTCTGAGAAATAGCCCGGACAAAAATCCGGACGGACGCACGCACGCACGCACGGACAGACGAAGCGGCGACTATATGCTCCCCCCAAAAATTTTGGGGGAGCATAATAAAGGTATACATTGTATGACGTCACATTGTATGGCGTCATCTGTCAAAAGAAGTTTTATTTTCCCAATTTTTTGTTTGTAAATGTATGTTTACATAAACTCTTACGAAATCAACAACACCGTAACATCCCCTTACATTTGGAACACTGCTCCATGGGATGTGACATCTTTGGAATCTTGCATCCATTGCAACCATCCCCGTCATTGGGGCAGTACACGCGCTTGGTCGCGATACCCGGGCCGCAGGCTGAAACACACGAGACGCTGTTCACATCACGGTGAGAATGCATTTGATTGGTAGTGTGTATAGCTATTCTTGATTATTTCTGGTAAAAAAACGACTATAATATAAGTGGTTGTTGTTTTGAATCACATAGCCTTTCGCCTATTATTTGCTCTAGTTTCTCCAATAGTCGGACTTACACGAAAAAAGAATGAACGTCGATATAGTGTTCGGATGTACTATTAGAAGTGATGACAAATTTATATATACAAAGACATCAAGACTTCGGTAAGACGCGGCTCTTGTTCGATTTGATCGTCAAAAGCAAGAACGTACACATGCATTCTAAAAAAAAATAAACGAACGCTATGGGACGTTCATACATGGCGTTCATGCGCATAATCGAAAGTCTATGTAACTTTGTTAAATGCGTTATTTTATGTAATATTTTATATGATACACATTTCTTACTCGACCGCAGTTGTTAGAGCTCTAAATTGCCAAATTGGGTATCGGGAGTTCAAATCTCAGCCCGGTCATACAGTTTATATGGGAATTGGCTGAGAAATAATGTCCAGGGACATTCTCCCATACATTTTAGTGTCAGTTTGTTAACTGACGGTCGTGACATGAATGCTACCGCTAACTGCTAAAAACGCCGTAAAATCCAACAAAGAAACTTACACGAATGGTCAACGTTGTTTGTTCCTTGTGCGACAGGAAGATCTGCAACAGTTTTAAAAGATTTTGTTCAACATAGATTACTGGAAAGTACTTCGAAGGCGAATTCAAATTACTTGTAAAGGTACTGGCTTTAATGTTGTGACTTGCTTAAAGTTCTAAAAGTTCTAACCATAATAATACAGGCTCTGTGTTTTCAAAACAATCACAAATACAGATATCGAGCTTTCCGATATGCGTTACCGTACCCGTATTGCAGTCGGTGGTATTCGTGACGCTTCCGGTCTCTGGGTCCACGCATGCGCAAACACCTTGGTAACACTGCCGTTTCATGAACTTTCCTTCTTTGTCGCAAACTGGCTCCAGGTGTCCGGAGCCGTTATTTTCGCCTAACGCTATACGACAGATCAAACACACGCGAACAAGTAAATAAAACAATGCATGTGCCTCAGTTTATAGTATATTTAGTTTTAATCTGTTTGAAAATAAACGTCCATCCGTAAGTAACCTGTTTTAAATTTAAAATATTTATTTCCGCAATACAAAAACAATATCGTTTGCTCTTTTGCTTCTAACATATAACGTACAAATCTAATTTTATTTTCACAAGAAACAAGCACAATAATTGCCATTTTTCCTTAATTGTAAAAAAATAAATAATGTTAAGGACTGATGTCTGAGAAAAAAAGCTATTTACATGTTAAAAGTCTGTAAAATATTCTATGAGAAAATGAGATATTTGGACATTGTCGCCTAAGTCAAAGTCGCACTAACCTTTACACATGGCGCTCCCGTTAAACACCACGCAATGAGTACCAGTAGCACACTTCAGTACCTAAATTAATCAAATAAACACACAAATGGTCTCTTACAATTCATTCTGTAAGACTTTCTGGAACAAATAATCCGTTTTTAGTTTATCTATGTATACTTATAAATAGCAAGTCTCCAGAATTAAGTGATTGCGTATTTTCATTCCATAACATTACTCCCTTAAACAAAAATGTTTTGAAATAGTATTCCCAAAATCATTTTATGTCTCTGATTAATTTCGAACGGACGAAAACAGTTGTAATAGTGTTCAGAGACGGACGGACTAAACAGCATAACCATAAACAATAATCCCTTATCTTTGTTCAGTGCATAATAAATAATATGAGTCGCGCTCCGAGAAGACGGGATTATATGCATGTGCGTAAAGTGTCGTCCCAGATTAGCATGTGCAGTCCGAACAGGCTTATCAGGGACGACACTTTCCGCTGTTACGATATTTTTCGTTTAAAAAAGTCCCTTCTTAGCAAAATCCAGTTTATGCGGAAAGTGTCGTCCCTGATTAGCGTTTGCGTTTTGCGTTTGCGGACAGGCTAATCTGGGACGTCACTTTACGCACATGCATTAAACCCCCTTTTCACATAGCGAGTCTCATATATAAGACATATTTAACTGCACACAGTTTGATACTTACATTGCAAGGGGAGGAGCGTCCGTATCCACCTGGCAAAATACGATTACAAATAAGTAACTATGTTTTCATTTACACTTTATAAGCGGGTGTTAGGAAGTACTAGACTTATCTAGTCGCTTAACTGTATGAAATGCAGAAGTAGACAAATAGTACACACATATAGTTTTTTGTTTCTTCTTACCAAAGTGCGTTTTCTAAGCATAGTTGTTAGATTCAGGTTAAGGTCGTATGACAAATATTTTGTATATTTATATATACATTCAAATTATTTGTTTTGGTTATGGTGTGATAACATATTATATAAGCGCTCGAAAGGCAGACAACTATCATATTCATAAACACTACGCGATAATTAAAACGTGTGAATTGTCTCCCTGTCCAGCGATAATCTGTATAGGCGTGCCCACACAAAAACCAATACCTACTAGAATGGTTTGCAATTCGTAGAAAGTACCCCAGCACGCTGAGCGATAATTTTTGTATACGACTGATGTCATTCAATAACACACAAACAAACAAATCTACAGTATTAATAATTCAAAAATAAATAAATATGCAACAACTACTTAAAATAACCAATTTAAACCTACCGCATACACTCGTGCAAGCCACAAGATCGTTAAAACTGTTAGGGGCCATCACGTTACAACCCCTATCCATGTACATTTCACATGAAGCGCTGTCCGGGTTGTAGAAGTACCTCTCCGTTTCCGAGTCATCGCACGTGCTGGCCAGATCCGGTTTCTCCGAACACATTTCCGGTCGCGAAGCTAAAAGTTCGACATAAACTAAGTTGAAATCGTACTCATAGTGCTGAAAACGCCTATAAGAATTTCTGGGCCACACGCGTCCAGCTCGACACAAGCCGCGTCCAGCTCGACACAAGCCTTAATTCGTTTACTGCATAGGACAAAGAAAGAGGTCCCTTCTCGACAGTTTTTGTTGAATTCTACCTTTTTTGTTTAACATGTCGAATGTAACACTTACGATTAAGTAATTCAAACATTGTTCAAAATGCATTCACAAATAGTATAACAAATGCGTCAAGTCAGAATGAAATGACCAAACCGATCATTTTATCATTTTACCCAAGCTAGCGTGAATTGGTAAGGCTATCATTCACTCATGACTGATATTCTTCACTCAACATACTTCTCTGTTTACTGTCAACATCAAATAAATAGCATAATATTGTTTCCATGTAAAGGTTCGTCATGCCATGCAAAGTTTCTCGCAACATTTTCAACAAGTATGGAACTTGTAAAAGGGACAACCTGTTACGCAAGCTAAATTACCATTGTCGTGCTCGTCGCATGGTCGTTCTGGTTCAGGACGGCCATAGGGCACACCGGTCTTGGTGTTCACACAGAATCTGTGGACTTTGCCTTTGGCGTCCATGTAGTGCTGGTACTAAAATCGAAAATTATAGACTTATGGGGACGCTTGAAGTGTTGCAAGTTGGACAGTCCAAGTTAATACATGTGTGGGAACATATGTTTACACAACCAATTATAAACTCTATTATGTTGGTCATGTTTGCACATGACTTCTCAATTGTTTTTAATCAAGACGACATTTTCATAGACGTTCAGTGTCCTGGTGTTTTTTAAACATGTTTTTTTTTCTTCAAAATTGTCTACAGCCATACGTTAAACTTTACCAAGAATGCCTGCGTATGGGCTAATGTACGGTCCAATGTATTGTGTATGACTCCGTAGGTCGTGAGTTCGATCCTGGCTTGGGCTTTTAATTTTATATTCAGTTTTCAGACTAACGTGGTTACTAGCAATATATTTATCAAATATTTTATTTAATACATATTACTATTTCTTTATATATCATATATACATATCTTTTTAAAGCATTATTTATTGTATATAATAACTTAAGTGTAATTGCAATCCAATATATCGACGCCATAGGAATTTTAGCTCAATTGGTCATTGTCGGCTCGGCAAAAATGTTAAAGTACCCCGGGTACTTTTAAGTATACTACAATGTACCCCGGGTAAAGAAAATATACTAATATACGTACCCGGGAATACTAACGCTAAATTGGTCGTTCTCGGTTTATTTATTCAAATTAATTACTTGCATATTTATGTCATTTTCGGGTTGTCAGGTTTTTTTCAAAGATAATTTTGTTTTGTAATTCGGTAGAGCGTTTTACGACATCGGATTTTGGGCGGGAATAAAACACGGGTACACTCTAATATTGCCCGGGTACGTTTTAGTATATTTTCCGTACTTTTAAGAAGTACCCGAGCCGACAATGACCAATCGAGCGGTACTCTATAGGTACTATTTGTATTGAATTATCACATACCGGTATGTAATGTCCAGCACTATCGCAGACAATCGTTCCGTTTGCCGGAATATTCTTCACGCCTTGCGCATGTAGCGCCATTCTCATGTGATGGGCAAAAACATTCACTAAAAATGTGACCACATCAGCTAAAACTATCTAACATGTGAACTGAAATAAGTGGAGCTGAGTATCACAGATAAACATATAAAATATATTAAATAAAATTAGTAGATACACAGCTATCAACTTGAAATATTTTTAGTAAATAATATGATTTTCGTGAAAATATATACATTAAACGAAACTATATAAAACATGTCTATCAAATGAAATGGGGAAAATAAATTAACTTGTATTTTGTATAACTCCGAGGGTAGTGAGTTAGATCCTGGCTTGGACTTTTAATTTATACGAGTCATGGTAACGTGATTTGGAAAAGGGACACATTTAAAGTCATAAAAGCATCCATTGACACTAGCAAATATACAAACATATGGAACTTAGGACATGATTATGTAACCATGATATAAGCAAATACAAAACATACGAACAGGAATAGTACATTAGAACGAATGAACATGTATATGACTTGACAATGTTAAATGAAATTTGTATGGGCACGTTGATTTACAAATCTTAATCAAGTAATACAAACTAGTTGTGCCTCGCTCTGTGAAAAGGGGGTTTTATGCACAGGCTAATCAGGGACGACAGTTTCCGCTTTTATGGAATTGTTTGTTTAAAGGAAGTATATTCTAAGCGAAAATCCAGTCTAGGCGAAAAGTGTCGTCCCTGATTAGCCTGTGCGGACTGCACAGGCTAATCTGGGACGACATTTTACACAAATGCATTAAACTCCCTTTTCACAGAGTGCGACTCATTTATAAGAAATCAACCTTCTGAGGATACTTCTAAAACAAATTTTTATAGTAAAATTCATTTTAATTATTTAATAAATATTAAATAAATTCTTCCTACGTCCTCTTCAGCACTATCTCTCAGCTTGTTGGAAATGGCAGGTAACGTATTTATGACATTAAAACAAATTTTCATAGTAAAAGTCATTTAAATTATTAAATACTTACCTGCTATCGGTGAGTCCCACCTCCCACCTCCCACCCCGCTCTTCGCCTAATATTTATATATATATATTGGAAGAAGAATGATTTATGGTAGACCGTTTTTAGTGACGAGGTTGCACTGCACTCACTATGTGACCGTTCCGACCTAGTCTAAATCCGGGTCTTAATGGTGGTGCCTCCAGAAATTCCGGATGAATAACAAACCTTACGCAATGATTAGCTATTAGATAGCAGGTAACGTATTTATGACATTAAAATATCATCGCATCTACCTTCTTGCAAAACGGCCGTCATCTCCATAACACCAGCCTTGTTGAGTTTCTCGTAGAAATCCCGTTCATTCTGACAGCGAGTTGCTGAAAAAAATCACATCAGTGAAGAACAATTACTATGTTTTTTAATAATACTAAATTCAAATTCAGTCGCGTGACTCGACGGCGTAAAATAGTAATGCTTATTGCATGTAACGATCTTACCCTCCACTATTTTTGAATAACTACAACGCTGCACCATTACAGAGATCAGTAATTTAGCACAATGAAATAAACTGGGTGACCAATATATTTGAACCTCGCTCTGTGAAAAGGGGGTTTAATGCACGTGCGTAAAGTGTCGTCCCAGATTAGCCTATGTAGTCCGCACAGGCTTAGCCCGTGCGGTACGCGCAGGCTAATCAGGGACGACACTTTCCGCCTTAACAGGATTTTTGCAAGAAAGAGACTTTTTTAACGATAAATATCATAAAAGCGGACTGCACAGGCTAATCTGGGACGACACTTTAAGCACATGCATTAAACCCCGTTTTCTTAGAGCGCGATTCAAATATATTTATAATGAAACTTCTGGGCTGTTTATCACAAGGCTTCTTATGGAAATCTTAATTATGCTGTACTTAAGGACGTACGCGGCAGTTTAGTTTCACGCAAATTTGTTTTTACTGTAACACCGGTTGCGCAATAAGGGTATGCTATTTCGGATATTCGAATCAGAACGGGATGGATATTAAATATGGGAATAACACCAAACAAACAATTTTTATGAAGCAAATAAAACTAGCTGTATACCAAAAATTATCAAATTCTAAGTATAACAACATTTGCATTGAAACTGCAGCATACGTCCTTAAAGGGACTTGTTCACAGTTTATCAAAATGAGAATTTTTTAACTTTTTGTCACAGATTCACATCAGAATGTACATCAGTGTACGAAATAACACTAATGCCGAAGACTAATATACTGAAAACAAACTTTCATTTAAAAAAAAAAATCGTCGTTAGAAATTGATAAAATTATAAAGCGTCTCAGACGCGAAATGATTAAAAAAAAATCGCTATCTTGTGTTATCGTTTTATTTTGTAACAACACGTGGATGGTTCTACAAATTATAAAATAAATGGCAACGCATGTGAAGACAGATGGTCAGGTTCGCACATAATGTAGTCGTAAAGACTCAACGACGACCCGAACATAAACTGTGAATTACACACACACACACACACACGTGGAGACGGATTGCTGAGTGGTTTCGGCGCTTGGCTTTTACTCCATGGGTCAGTGATTCGAGCCCTGGTGTGGCTAACTTATTTTTCTCTTTTGTTTTCTTTTTTTATAATGGAGCTCTTTAGTTCTGATGTTTATATTTATCAATTTAAAGCATTTAATGACAAACTTCAAAACATGCCAAAAACATGTGAACAAGTCTTTATTTCAGAGAAAATTTCAGATCAAATTTTGTTTAAGAAATCCAAAGTTGTCTGTATACAAACGGATCTAAAAATGTTAATGTAAAATACCAAAATATGAGATAGCCTGTGATATTAGGAATTGTATAAATTTAAGGAATTTCAAAAAAGTTTTTATAAGGGCTTTGTGACAATTTACACCAGTTATTATCAATACGCAACGGTGTTTAGGGTAGTGTATCCACCATAGAATCTGGCGACAGTGTATCCATATTTTGTGAAAGATCTATATATACTACAAATAGTGGAGCTACACCTCAAATCTCAAACGCCAAGTTTGAAGAATGTATGACAGCTAAGTCATAAGTACTGTATGGGATATTCCACCTTATGAAATTACTATAAGATAGATTTATTTCAACATGAAATGCATAGATTTACATATACTAATGTCTGGAATGAACAAGGATTACAATTTCGCATCATTATCTGAATTGTTGTGTGTTTTGTCTAAGCTGACTGATCAATTGCTGATCATGCTGATTATCACTGCAGATTTGGATTGATCTCGGTTGATCTACACTGTGTCTAGGAGTATAATAGTCCATATTAAGGTAGAGTCCAGTTAAATAAAAATGGTGATACTAAACCTATAAAATAGTACTGCAGAACTAAGGATTATTACATAACACGTTTGTAATTACTTGGACGTTTTTACCAGGGATGGGAACAAATACTCGAATATTCGAAAATCAGCTGAACATTCGACTCCTAATTTCTGATACGAAAAATTCGATTTTTTATGTAAAAAAAAACAACATTTTAAAAACACACCGTGTTTTATCTATTGTCCATAATAATTGACATTTTATTCTCAGTTATATTTACCATTGCAAAGGTGAGAAACATCCTTGCCATCCATGGTAAAGATCGCGTGACAGCCTCCACAATAGTTTGCCCTGAAACATGAACGAGGCAATTCGTGAACAAGTGAAGAAACGCCCCCTTTAGATGGTCGACTGAAACATCACTTATCATTTTGTTTTATACTTCGGACGTATGACGACTATTAAAATTATTTTTAAGTAGAACTGGTCACAGACTTATGATGAATACCTTTCGACGACACAGGTCGTAATATTTAAGAACTTGTAACAAAAGAAATTAAACCTGTGGGGTGGCTTGGCTTGACCCAAGGAGCATGATTAGACCAGATGGTGCAGATAAGTACAATATATAGTACCGTACATACACTTTTGTAAGATACAAAATATTAAACAAATGAACCTTGTGATGTCAGAGAAAACGGACGGACGGACGGACGGACGGACGGACGGATTGACGGACAGACAGACAGACAGACAGACAGACACACAGACACACAGACACACAGACATACAGACAGACAGACAGACACACGGAGAGACACACAGACAGATACACAGACAGACTCACAGACAGACTAAAGAAATATCGAATAAATGATGACAAAATAAATAATTACTTGCACTTGGCGATGGGAACATTTTGACATTTACTGACGCTACACGGATCCACAAAACACTGTACAGTCCCCATGGTGCAATTCACTGCAAGAATAGGAAGATATTGTGGTGTATTACATCACATTAGCTTTGGACTAAATATGTCAGTAGTCTATATACAATGTAATTGGCAAGGTTTGCTTAAAAAGGTAAAGACACCATCCAAACTGAGGGATATGTATTTCGGTGTATTTTGACCAAGTATAAATTATTTTTATACATGTTTCACCGTGAGCTGTCTGGGAAACATTTGTATATTACCGGTATACACAGTTATTTACCCTATAACGCAAATGTAATGGTCCATTGCCTTAAGTCATTCGTATGCCAGGTTTAATGACATTAATCCAATTGTAAAAACGCATGATCGAAGTACCACCAGATAAGCGAGACGGAGCGGAATTCTGGTAAAATAGCATTGTTAAATAAACTGTCCGAAAATTTAGAGCCACTCATTTTTGACAAACACCCGTATGTCCGAAAATTTAGATTCACGAAAAAATGTATTATTTTGGCTCAAAACGGGAGTGTCCGAAAATGTAGAGTGTCCGAAAACTTAGAGTTATTACGGTAACCTGACAGTATACGTACACTCGTCCTCTACGCCGCATACTCGACCCCCTTTGACGTCGCCTAAGCACTTCCGTCCCATGGGGCAACCAATACCCACAACCTCCAGTAACCTACACAGCGCCTGTCGGGCTCGAACTTGAAACGATCAAAAAGCACAATAAAACGAAGAAGCATAAAATCATGTAGACATCGTCGATTTTGCAAAGAAATATATTGCAATAAACATATAAATAAACAAGAGATGTGCTTGTCAGAAACACAATGCCCCCGACTGCGCCGCTTTGATTTTTTTTTTAACTTTGACCTTGAAGGATGACCTTGTTCTTTCACCACTAAAAATGTGCAGCTCCAGGCGATACACATGCATGCCAAATATCAAGTTGCTATGATCAATATTGCAAAAGTTATGACCAAACTTTAACCTAGGTTAAAGTTTTGGGACAGACACACAGAAAGACAGACACACACAATGACAGACAGACAGGCCAAAAACAATATACCCCCTCTTCTATGAAGAAGGGGGCATACAACTAAGTATGTCATTAAACCAGTTTTGTATGGAACATGGAACGACGAATAGTAAAACAATAATATTTTTTTATTTCTTCAAATATGCATGCATCATGAGAATAGTAACCGGTGAAATTGTTATAAATCATTTATTTGTATGCTTATTCTATAATTCCCATACTTAAACGAGAATGCGTTCGTGGACTTTGTGCACCTCACGACGACCATGTATATACATGTACATGTCCAAAACATTCATGTTTTAGGCAGTCTTACTTTCCGGGTCATTTGCTACGTTGGCAGCCGTATTGGAGCAGCAGACGCCAATTGTGTCGTCGCCAACACGCGCCCGTTTGCACGAGGAACCGGCGGGGCACGAGGAAGCGTTCACAGAAGGATCGCACTCCACTTCGGGTATTTCCGTCAAGCCCGCGCCACACACTGTTGTAAGCGCTAAAATTATTCGATTTGAATGCAGCAATTTTTATTATGAGCGTATCCCAAAAAAGGGCGGCTTTAGAAATGTTCCAAAAATGTAGAACTTGATGCGAATTTATAAATAAACATGCTTAATCGCCAGGTCTTGAATAGTTATGAAATCATTTATACGTGCGTCGAGTTACAGGGAAAGTTCCCCAAAGGCATTTTATATTGGTATCATATACATATTCTTCATGACAAATAAGATTTTGTTGACCATATGTTGAAGACTGGGTTATTGTCGAACGAAACAATGGCGGGTACCTTATGGAATAATTTTGAATGTCAAAGCTGCGAATGAGTTTTATTTTAACTTTACCGAGGTGGGTATTTTCAAATCTTGGACTTCAAATAATAAAATAACATTAATTTAATTTCTGAATTACCACCTTCCGGTTTAAGCATCACTGTCAACGCGCAAATAAGATGGCCACATATGAAAATCTTATATTTTGCCATTTAAATAAAGGGGATTCTTTCCAAAAACATTTTGCAGCAAGTCTATAAGTATTATGGGCTGAGTGCCGAATTACACAAACGACCCATGTAATGATGTTTGAAATTGATACCTCAAGCTTGAACGCTATGGTCTAACCATATGAAAATACAAAGTCGAACGGACGGACTGGCAAACCATTTCAGTTCAGTTAACTCACTTACAAAATGCATATGCGTGAATATCATGAATCAATCCTGTAATTACCAGTTTCCGGTTTAGGCATCTCGGATACTGCGCATGTAGAATGGCCGCAGACAACATTCATACAACATTTGGCCGTCCCCGCGCAGTCTCCATCTTGCCCACAGAGGTCGCTATGACAGTCGGACTGGTCATAGGTGAGCGGGGAGAGACGGGGACAGAAGCCGGACTTAACTTCCTTGTGGACTATCAGGCCTGTAGCAAACATACGGTCATTTTTTTTTAAACTAATCGATTAAATCAATGACTGATATACTTATTCACCACCTGACTTTAAGCAGACATGTGGTCGATTCTTGGAACGATTAATAAGTTTAAAGAAATTATGTATTCACTTCTTCAACCGCGGACCTGCAAAATACAGCAGACTAAAATGGTAATTACCCATGACTGCATAAAATTCTAGTGAATATAATTCACCTTTCACCTGAAACGTTGCATAGTTTGGACATGGAAAAAACCCTGAAAAAAAAACACTTTTCCTTAAAGAGTATTTTTTAGAAGAATTGCTTGATGGTATGCTGTTTTGGAAGTGACACATAATAGGGCCCACTCACTTGATCTGGGAACGCATCTGGTTCCGGCACCGTACGGACAACACTTCTCCGTTTCTCTATCGCAGAACGCGTCCGTGTCCACTCTGCAGGAGAAGCTGTAGCTGTGAGGAACATCCGGTCGCGTCGCCGGACAAGCCGACTTCGGCGCTGGGGAGAATATTTCAAAAGTTTCAAGGTAATATCGTGGGGATTTAAAAGTTTTTTTTTATCTGCCACGGATTATAAGCAGACTCTTTTACAAGAAACGTAGAATATATAGTTGAATGAAATTTTAATGGACACACAAGTATACGATAGAATATAATACAATATAAAACAAGCAAAAGTACAATCTGGCACAAAACAACAATAACTGTTTAATGTTAAGTGCGATCGCGATGGCAACAGACAAAGATGAATCGAATTCCAGTTTATCTGACATAAGTAATATTAACCATGCACGGTGATGTAATTCTTTATATTTAAGTCTTCAATACAAGCATTCGATTTGTTTTATAGAATTGTTCCTACATATGATTATTATTGTTACCTGGTTTCACACATGGCCCGAACTTCACAATAATATACTGAACAACTTTTTCGCATCCTTCGCGCCGCATTTCACACTCGTTCGAGAAAGTTTTCAGCAAGTCCGGGACGTTGGACGCATGCGCGCAGACTGGTCTTAGCTCCTTTGTGCACATGCTGTTGCAACCGCACGTGCCGTTAACGCACTGCTGATAAGTCGGACAGACTTCTGCACCGCATTTAATCCGAATCAGTGCTAAAATATGGTGATATAGACCGTGTCTTTCATGCCAGTATTAAAGTTTCTGATTACTCTGAACAATGTCATAATATGTCATGCAATAATAATGATGTTTCATTCTCAAGCCCTATTACCAATGAAGGGTTAAATTTTTGCGAGGATAACGATGATTCAGCAGTGTCTACCTTAGAATTTTCAAAAAAGGGACTTCATATCGTAAGTTTAAATATTCAACACTTTTTGCCAAAACTTGATGAAATTAAGTACATTTTGTTGTCTGAAAAATGTAATGTGGATGTTATTGGTTTTTGTGAAACATTTTTGAACGAAAGTTTGTCTGATGTAAATTTAAATATTCCGAATTTTACATACATTCGTAAAGACAGAAGTCAAAAAAAGGGTGGCGGAATCTTGCTTTATATAGGTAACCATGTACCATTTAAACATAGGCCAGACTTAGAGCCTGATGGGATTGAATCTGTATGTATTGAGATATGCTTTAAAAATACAAAATCTTTCCTGTTAAATTTTATCTATCGTCCACCTAATGAGACGCAAAAATGGATAGAAAAATTTGATGAATTACTTTATAAGTTTGAAGGTTTAAACATTGAGTATCACATATTAGGTGATTTCAATTTTAAATACATTGCTGACAGCAAGTCCTACGAATGCAAAATGTGGACAAAAACTGTATTAAAGCATGGTCTCGTGCAACTAATAACCACACCAACCAGAGTCACAGATAAATCGTCTTCAGTAATTGATCATATATATACTAATCGAACTGACAGAGTAAGTACTACTTATGTCCCACAAATATCTATAAGCGNAACTTAAGGTCTGCCACCCATAACGATATTGTTAATACCAAAGCGAATACAGGTTATAAGAAACGAGCTTTTTCATACCATAGCATGGATATTTGGAACAGTATACCAATTGAAATAAGAATGGCATGCTCTATCTCTGCTTTTAAAAGGCAATATAAAACACATTTATTTTCTAATCAATGATATGTCATGTTATTTTCTAATCAATGATATTTCATGTGTGTCTGTCTAAAAGGCAAAATGTGTGTTATGTGTGGGTGTTAGCAAATATTGTTTGAATGTTTTACTTGTTATAGACCTATATGTGTTTGTTATTTTAAGAAGGCCACATTGTAAAAAAGTATTGATTCATCTGCATAATATGTATAATGTGTCATTGTCTTTATGTGTAACCTTCTGTAAATAAAGCTTTTATTATTATTATTATTATTATTGACCTGAAAATATATACGAACGAGTTTTTACTGTTGGCGCAAGGATACAGGATTTAATAGTGCTACTCTGAAATCGGTTTTGCGGAAACTACTTATTTACTTTACAGACTAACTGTCGGTAAACCGATATATTACTGGAAGTTTGTATTTTTAAATGCGATTTTTTCTCTAATATTTATAAATACAGCTGGCAATAACTTATGTATTTTTATTTAAAGGAAATTAGCCCGCGCCCCATAAAGATGATTTTTTGAACGACAGTGTATTTCAAATCTAAAAATATAGTTAACATTGTAATGTTCAAATTTTCAAAAAAGTAAAAAAACAAAAACGTATTACCTCAAAACAACTTTTAAAAGGAAAAAAAAATGACATAAATTATGGAATGCAAGGCATAAAATATACTTAAAGCAGATAATCTAATTCAGACAATCTGATTCAAGCAAACTCAAATCCGACCGACCTTGACACTCCCCGCTGTACAACACTTGTGGCCTGGTGCTAGCATCATTCTCGCTGCACTTGTAGACGTGGCACATGTTAGGCAGCGTGACCGGAGTGCCGGAAGTGCCCGGATAGAGCACACACACAGGGTCGTAATCGCTCGGACACACGGTCTCACACGTGACTGACGCTAAAAAATAACAAAGGAAAATAGTATAGTAAAAAGTAGTCATTGTATCACTCAGAACTCTCACCATTCTAATGGACATTGAGCCGTTTAAACTTTTCGTTCGGGACATGTTTATAAAAAAACCCGATTCACTGACTCCGTTCGAAGTACGTTCTGAAAAATGTGACTAAACGGGCTCGAACTGTGTGAGAACGGAGTGATCGTAGTAGCAACGTGTTACAAACTGTCTTCGAACTTTGTGGACGGACTGGAACGGGGTTGAACGGGAGAGGTATTTCAGAACTTTGAGCCTACTCAAAATTTTCTTCCGATCATCCCGTTCTACAATTAAACGTAGTAACAACGTACTGGATACGGAATGGACGTACTAAGAACAGATAGGTCGTACTAAGGTCGGGTTAGGAACGAGTTACCACTGCACAACGAATAAAGAAGAACTGCGTACAAACGTGATCGAACTGGCCGAGGACGGGCTCGGTTTGACTGGAAACGGTATACCAAGGGGGACAATAGGAAAATTGACCCGATTTGAACTGGAAAATTGCATTTTCTTGACGTTTTTCAGTTGAGATATTGATTTGTGTTTTTTTTTAATTGCGACAGCCTTCAGCCGCACTGCAAATTTGGCGGAATTATTTCTTGGGAGGCATTACAAATGTACGTCTGGTCGCCTTAAAGCGTGAAACATAAATGAGAAGTGGCAGGAACGTAGTCGCTTTTATAATCGCCGTGCAGAATGTGGCTGCAACTACGTCCTAAACGTACTTAGAACGTAGTAGGACGGAGTGAGAACTGCCTTTGAACGAGTCACCACTGCACAACGAATAAAGAAGAACTGCGTACGAACGTGATCGAACTGGCTGAGGACGGGCTCGGTCTGACTGGAAACGGTATACCAACGGGGACAATCGGAAAATTGACCCGATTTGAACTGGATAAAGACGGACTGGCAACGGGATAGGACGGGATTGGAACGAGCTGCACGTAGCGCGAACTGTGTATGAACGTCATTCAATCATTTTTAGATTTTTTTCTGACCAAAACTACATGTTCAAGCAAGTTTACATCCCGTTCTGCATTTTCTTCAGAACGTGGTCGAACTGTCTAAGAACGTGCTCAGTGTATGGGCTCCATAACATATAATATAAACTTATTTATTCGCATTTCTAGGTTTGTTTCACAATGAAAACGATGATATACTGTATGCTATTTTACCAATACAAAAATACCGACAATGTAGAGGAACATATGGTAATAAAATGCTGAACTTAAAGCATCTGCATGCGATCGAAAGACAAACAATAATACCAATATTTTCAATCAAAGCACTGCATGCACAAAACCGTAGGGGTTTTAATTTAATGTGGCCTTCCTGAAGGGCCAACTTGATTTATTAAACAAGTAATAAGATTTTTACGTGCTCACCCTAGGAATCGTAAGATGTGCACGCAAAATACAGTTGTTTGTGTGTTTTAATCAATTAAAACATATCAAAGGAATAATGATGGAAACGCAAGACATTCATACTCGCTTACTTATTCAGACATATTTTGAACCGATTAATACAATATTAGGGAAATACTTACACTTGAAATCGCACGTTCCGTTACGGATGACCACGAAGCGCGTTCGCGTCTGGCAGGCAACCGACGTTAGGTGACACTTGTTCCCGAATTGCCGCTTGATGTTCCGACCGGGTACCACGGCGCACAGCGGTTCGTACTCCATCGTACAGATACTCGAACAGGCGCATGCGTTGTCAACGCAGCTCTCGTATTCCTTGCATTGTATGCCGTTGCACTCTGAAATCGATGGAAAAACAAGAGCTGTGTTTGTCAGAAACACAATGCCCCCTACTGCGCCTATTTTTTATTTATTTTTTATTTTTGACCTTGAAGGATGACCTTGACCTTTTACCACTCAAAATGTGCAGCTCCATGAGATACACATGCATGTCAAATATCAAGTTGCTATCTTCAATATTCCAAAAGTTATGACCAAACTCCAAGGTTAAAGTTTTGGGACAGAAACATACAATGATATTTGACCTATGACCTTGAAGGATGACATTGACCTTGACTTTTCACCACTCAAAATGTGCAGCTCTATGAGATACACATGCATGCCAAATATAAAGTTGCTATCTTCAATATTGCAAAAGTTATCAAACTTTAACCAAGGCTAAAGTTTTGGAACAGATTGACACACAGAATGACAGACAGAATGACAGACAGGCCAAAAACAATATACCCCCTCTTCTTCGAAGAAGGGGGCATAAAAATGATGATGTCATGCATTGACTTGCAAGGTTTTTAAATCAATTTGTATTACATGTAGTAACACGCGTAAAAAGAAAATACACTTAAATAGTGTTCACAATCTATGGAACGTCATGAATACTGTATTTTGTCCTGGTTAAAGCTTTATTATCAATAATGTCTCAATATGTCCCAAAGATGGAGTATGTCCCACAGGTGTGGTAAGACGTATGTCTTAAAGATGTCTTAAGAAGTATATCCAAAGATGTGTTAAGAATCATGTCCTAAACATGTGTTTAGAATCATGACCCAAAGATGTGTTAAGAAGTATGTGCCAAAGATGTGTTAAGAAGTATTTAATAAATATGTGTTTAGAATTATGCTCTAAAGCTATGTTAAGAAGTATGCTCCAAAAAAGTGTTAAGAAGTATGTCCCAAAGATGTGTTGTAAAGAATGTCCCAAAGATGTGTTAAGAAGTATGTCTCAAAGATGTGTTAATTATGTCCCAAAGATGCATTTAAACGTATGTCCCAAAGATGCATTTAGACGTATGTCCCTAAGATGTGTTAAGAAGTATGTATCTAAGATGTGTTAAGAAGTATGTCTCTAAGATGTTTTAAGAAGTATGTCTCTAAGATGTTTTAAGAAGTATGTCACAAAGATGCATTTAGACGTGTGTCCCTTAGATGTGTTAAGAAGTATGTGCCAGTGATGTATTAAGAAGTAAGTCTCTAAGATGTGTAAAGAAGTATCTCACAAAGATGCATTTAGACGTGTGTCCCTTAGATGTGTTAAGAACTATGTGCCAGCGATGTATTAAGAAGTATGTCTATAAGATGTGTTAAGAAGTATGTCCCAAATATGCGTCCCTATCTGAACAATATCGGTTTTCATGGGCTGAGAGGAAGGGAACATGTCAACAGAACATGATATTGTGTCAAAAAAAAATCGGCCCATTTGATTAATTACACGACTATGTCATACATACTTTCCCGGTGACATGCCCCGTACGACGCCACGGTGATGTTTGCCATGGACATGCACGCCCGCTGACGTAACGCACAGAGGCTGTGGTACGTTGTGCCGTCGGAGCCGCATACCTGACAAACATACAAAAGTTGCGAATAATTTGAAATAAATTTCAAAACTCAAACCAAAAGCTATACGATGTACAAATGCAAACCTATAAACGCTCACAGCTTATGAAAACACTGAAAATAAGTGCATACTTGGCGCATTTTTAAATCTTAAGAACATACATTTGAACGACATGAATTATCTGAACTACTTTCGTAGGCTATACAACAAAAAATCTCATTGCTCCAGAGACTTAGAGCATAAATAAACAAGACAATTGCCAAGCAATGATGTCCCCTACCGGCTCCACCATTGTCAGAATATTTTTTATTTTTTAATTTTTATAAATATTTGTTGCCATAGCAACCACAATTTTTGACGTAGGAACAAAATGAAATGACGTGCATAATGTACATATTGCCATCTATCCATGTTTCAAGTTTCATGAAAAATATGAAGAATTTTTAAAGTTATCGCAGGATACAGAAAAGTGTGACAGACTGACAGACAGACTGACGGACGGAGCGAAAACCATAAGTCTCCTCCGGTGAAACAGGTAGGGGACAATAAAACCAACGACTTGTACCTTGCAGAGTAAAGAAGTAGTTCAGTCAAGGCAGATTTCTAATAAACATGCTCGATTGAAACTCTTGTGAATTGATATATGGTACCATCGTAAGGATCAGCCACTCTTAACACACCATACCACAGTACTATGTCCACATAAAGGGGGTGGGGGTAAATAAAGGTAACACTTCCTGTTCATCGGTGCCTTGTGCGCATTATGGAAATGACGCATAGCACATACTTACCGGAAGTGACGTAGCGGTATCGCACTCAGGGCACGTGCAGTTTCCCCTGTCGCAGATCCCGTCCAGTGAGCATCTTCCGCCTCCGACGCAGGTCTCTGGATTAAAAAAAGGTAATTTTAAAGACTAGGCACAAGTAATATAATTAACAATGTTTAATCAATTGTTTTAGGGACCACTAGTTCTCCTTACCTTGCTGATATTATTTTGAAAAAGGCCACCAATGGACGCAGTTTTCAGCCGCTATTAGTGTGTAACTCCGGACGGAGCATAAGTTCGTGTCATTAATTAAATTTATTTTCATGAGTTGTTTTGTGAACGAAAATATATAAATGGGTTCCCTTATTATGTTGATACTTACAGTATCTACAACACCGTCAACAAACTTGTTTTATTTATGACAGAGATATGTTTGCATACAAGCACAATGCATGGTATGATATAAAGGTACAGTTTACTAATTCATATATAAAATTATGTTTCTATATAGATCTATCACTTATTAGAATAGCATAAGTGAACTTACTAACGGGACTGGCGCACACATGGAACATCCCATTGGAGCAGCAAACTTGACCATCCGGGCACCCAGAATCGTTGTCGCAAACGTTCTCTTGTATCTCTGGATATGACGTCATCAGTAGACTGGGTAGCGGACAGCTTACGTCATCATACTTGTAAGCGCGAGCTGTGGACAGTTCAATACATTATTTAATAATTTATTTAAAGAAATGGGTTGAGCTATTTGATGCTTGAGGGCATTTGTTAAATAGTGGTTTGTATGTTTGAAAATGTGGCTTTTAATAAGAAGTTATTATTTTTCCAATAGACTTAGTGATAATAGAATGTTTGACAAAAATTTGCATAACATTGTTTACGCTAAAATGCTTTGCCAGTTCCCTCAAATCAAATGATACTGACAACATTTACCCAATATACCTCCCCATGACATTGTTGCAAACTGTTCAAACGGTCATTGTAAGCCCTGTTTCATTAAAGTACATCAGCATTCAGTATCACACTGATGAAGTTCAGCAGCTCATCGCAAAACATTATTCGGTACCGCCTTATCCCGCATTTTTGTGACACTCGTGTAGAACTCAAAAGCGCTCCCTTTACCCTCATTTCTTAAACCTTACCCCAAGGGTGGGTAAAACACTGGTAAACTCTGCCCCTTTTAATGACCTAAACATTTTTCCGATTGTAACATAAATGCATATTGCTAGACAGATTGTATAACAAGGCGAGTTGCGCCAACACAAAACCCTCCCTATTCAACCTACCCCCGCACTCGGTATGACACTGGTGCAGACTGCTGAATCGGTTGTTATTGCCTCCCATTCCGTGGTACATGAATCGCTCGCAGCGCCGTGAGGTGGCGTTGTAGTGATACGCAGGCTCCTTGGCAACGCCCATCACGCTGTATCCTGCGCTCGCGTTCAGTAAACAGAACGCCGGGAAATCTGGATTCGGAAATCGATTAATAAAAAAAAACATTGCGAACATAACATATAAAACAAGCACATTCTTTGAATTGATATCCCCTGCCACATACTTGTTGTTTATGGATGGGTGCAAATCGGACGGACGGACGGACAGACAACGCCAATTCTTTATCCATATGTTTTTTATCTAACAGTCGATTGCGTTCATTTGATTGTTGTAGATGACAATAAGTTGGGCTATAAAATAACGAGGTTATAAAATGTACAAAGCATTCTATATAATTCAATTATACATAAAAACATGTTACATGATTTCTCGTCAGTCTATTGGATATTAAACAAAAGTTCATGTCCAGGTCGACTTTGGGTACACCGATGGTGCAAACAGAGCTTTATTTTAATTAGGAATACTTAGGCTTCGACCCGAGTACTCAACGTATTAAATACAAGATCGGATAGCTGCATTTTGTCAGCATACACTTACCGCTCAACTTACATACGATGAAAATTATTATTGAACACACAAATCTCTTGGCTTACCTTTGCACGTGCCCATCTGGCTCATGTCTGCATTCTCGCTCACGTGACAGAACTGTTTCCGGTAGTCACACTTGGATTTTCCAGTTGCCTGTGCACATGAAAGCGTGATAAACAAACGTAAATTCATCCTCACAGAAATTTAGTTTTTAAAGCGGCTATGTCAACAAACAACTGGTTTCCGGAGACACTTTAAATACTGGTAGTATGCTATGATAAGACAGGCACTATACAAATACATTTTTTTTACTGTACATATAAATATACACTTATATATATATGTAATAAAAATACACCTCAAACGCCTGTTAACGAATCATTTGCCTTATTTATGATTAAAAATATATATTAGCCCCAAAGGCAAATTAATTTTAAATATTATCTACGCATATGAACATTAAAGGCTACACCATTAGACGCTTTGTTTGTTTGCATATGCTAGACGTTCTGTTTTCATAGTAGTTGCATCATACATCAAATCCTGCATGTCGTGCATTCGTGGCCATACCGGTTCAAACCCACATTGATTTTGAATTGACCGTTCCAAGGCGTCGACTCCAGTTTTGTTTATGTTTGTGAGTGTGTTGTGTACATTGTGTGTGTTGTCAGGTGCATTTGTTGTGTGTCTCACTGTTCATGCTGTTGACAATTGGTTCCCTCCCATAAATAAAGGAACGCATGGTAAAATAAGGTTTATCTCCAGCTGGTGCATCAGAAGTTTCGCTGTATGTGTATATACTTGTATTGCATAACAACTGAACAACTATATGGGTTTAACCAGAATTAACCATATGCAAAAAAAAACACAACGACATCAGGTTTACTTACGTCTTGACACGGCTTAGGACTGGTGGCAAGTGCGCAAACGTCCGGGGTATTTGTATAATGGCACTTGTAACTGACTGTAACAAAGTAAGCATAAAACTAATATTTCAGTTTGAAATCATGCTAACATTTGTTCATGGTCTCAAGAAAATGACGAAATGTAAAGCCTCCCGCATCCAATTGATGAAGTTAGTTAGGTTTAATAGTTGTTCTAACAATAGAAATATAAACTATCTACATATAAAGTATGATTTTCACCCCATCAAAAATCAGCTATGAAACAGGTATATTGTCCAGAATCAGCTTATGGGTCTGTAAATTTGAAGCTATTTTTTTAAAAGACCAAAAACGCGCATTCTCGTGCAGTTGACAGAAATGCCTAAAGAGAAAGTTGCATTGTGTGCACGATATTAAATCGCGGATCGTTGCACCCTCAATCTATGTACCGTAAAGATCGTCATAAACTTATGCCATTACATAATAGCGGACTTAAAGTCCTTTCATATCCTCTCCACACATGAGCACTTCCCATACCCCTACCCTTTACTATTAAATATTAAAATGTTCTGATCTCTAGCTGAGCCTACTCACATGAACAGGTTTCATAGCAGTCAGTAAGTGAGCCGAAACTATGCACAGTCGCGGCTCCTTTTATGCACCGATGGCTCGCAAGATCATAGAAATATCCGCAGTTCGAGGACGTACAGTTCTGTCTCTTACTGAACAAGCATCGCTCAGGAAGACCTGAAAAACATGATGATTATGTACGACCTGGAGAGTCGCGGGGTGAATGAGTTTTGTGCAAGGGTAGACATCACAATCTAGTGCACATGTTTTGTACTGCCTCCTGTAAAAACGTGCCGAACAATTCCTGAAACATGACTTTGTCACAAAAGTCGCGAATAATACCCCCGATGCCGAATATCGTTATATGTAAAGATGCCAAAGTTGATAATAAGGGGCATTTTTAACGTTTGATGATAAAAATCGCACATTCATGTATGATAACGAATGCAAGTTTGAATGTTGAAAGTTGAAGATTGTATGAGAACGCCTTCAGATACGTTGGTATGCACAGACAGACAGAAGGATAGGCAGACAGACGGAGAGACGCTCATGGTGATTCAAGTGTAACCCTCCCCGATGCACTTCGTTACGTGGCCTATAACACAGCTGAAATAGTTTACATTGTATAAAGAAGGTTCTGGAAATGAAACGTGGAATTGATGAATACATAAAGGAAGCCATGGCAACGGACCGTCGAGATGTGTATTTTGTACAGCGGAAGACACCATCATTATCAGACGCACATTGCTTAATATGCAGATTTAAAAATAATGTAATTTATAGAAACATAAGAAAGGCGAGATGAATAAATCGAGCTGCGATGCATAAACGGAACATACTTAATGGATCCTGTTGGACGGTGATGCCGCAGTCGGGTCTGGTAAGGGTGGCTGCACTCTCCACTGCGACCACCATAGTGTTGGGTTCCGGCTTCCCCGTGGTTCGGTTGGTGCAGTATGAAATGTAGACGCCACGGTCTGGGAGCAACAGCGCCCTCTGCAAATCGACGGCAATTAAGAAATAATATTTTTCTATCATGGTTTGTTGTCGAAATACCCACAGTAAGGAGTATAGATGCGTAGGAATTAAATCACGAGTGCGAAGCACCAGTGATTTGATAACACGCATCTATACTCTTTACTGTGGCTTATTCCACAACAAACCATCATAGAAAAATATTATTTCGATTCTAACACAATTCTGATTGATTTAGTTCAAGCTTTTGAACGTGAACTATATTTTTCAATACTCCGCCCTTCTTAGTACAAAGTTCACTATTTAGTGACGTCATTGAATTGTACAAACATATGACGTCGTTTTCATTCATAAATATTTTGCAAATGTCGTCAGTTTCATTGAGAACAAACATCGTAAAAACTAAAAGACGTCACGTTTATTGATGCTACTGAAAAGTTGACATGCTATAAATGTTTTCTTAATTACGTTTCTTAACAAATAACATTATTTGTAGGCGTGGTAATGCCACTTATCACCGAATATACAATTTGTTGTTTCATAACATTTATATACGTGCTACATTTATAACAATTCTTTAAGAGCGGGGTTTAGCACGTGCATTTTACTGCAATATTTTCTTTATTTATTCGGCACTATTTTCGAAACATTAAGCTCCGCCCATAATTATTGCAGAATAACCCATAGACGATTTTCTTCTCTGTCTATATAAAATTTGGCACGTGCCGTGTTAGAATATTTAATAATCTCGGTATGAGTTAACAGAGAAAATTCATCGTCACATCTTATCGGATTTGTTAGTTGGCAGTTATCTCGATAACATCCATAGGATGCTAAACAGTGCACATACATCTCGACATTTGCATTAGGACACACTCCTAATAAATTCGAATGGGTTGTGTCTATTTAAATCTTGCGATTCAAAAAGCGATAACTTAATTCTTAAAAATGAATTGCGTCTAAGGTTATGCGAACAACTGCAATGCCTTCAGCGCTTTGGTTTCGACTGCGGTTACATCTATGTTTAGCTGTAGTGCGTATATGTACTTTTGACCCAACGGTACGGCATTCTAACAATGCCTAATTAGTATGTTCAGTACCCACCTGAGTTGAATTGAACTCTAGAGCACCGCCGCAGGCAATCTCAGGTATGAAGCGGATGTCGTCACCGCGCATGCGTACGTACATGGAAACCACTGCCGACAGGCGGCTGGTTGTGGCCGTCCTCAGAAGAGAGCGGATGGCGTCGGCGTTGTGTCTTTCTCGTTCGCACGGATTTTTTGCTGTTAAACAAAACAATGTTTCATTCGAGTTATTTGGTTTGATAGACAAAGCTTTTAAACATAATGTAAGCTAGAATGTAATCTATTTTTACTTCGGAATACACTAGGTTTTGGATAGAAAACCCCGCTATTCTGTGGGTGCAAATTACTTCTGACTGCTGACTCATTTGAATCCTTTCCAAATCACTTGAAGATTCAACTATAATTATTTGAATGAAACTACCATTGCTACATTTAATGTCAGCCTTGTTTGTACGCACGGATTTGACGCGATATTCCGAAGTTGCGGAGATCCGGATACCAATAATTATATGTCCGTGATTGACCTTAGAAGACACGGTTATAATAACATAGTGTTCGTCAAAAGCCCAAACGAACAATTATTTAGCCATTCAGGGAGATTGGACTAGATTGTTTGACGTACCACTCTCGTGAAAAAGATTTGTGTATCAACTGTGAGAGTCAAATTGCGTTCACCACAACGCTCCATTAAATATCACGAGAAGTGGTTGATAACGTGTTTAGCCACTCAGATATATTGAATGCTTTGATGGACTTCAGTTGGTGAAAACAAAATTGTAAAAATTCAACTTCTGTGTTTGCGGATGTTTGAACTATCTATGGGTGGCAATACATCCCGTGTCGCATCGCAAAGTGACTAGTTGTGACTTTTCATTAAAGAATTGAGAAAGGGAAAATATGATTGCGTTATCTAGTCAACCGATTTTAACGTCGGGTATGGATAACTTAAAAGTTGGGATATCGATAAAAAAAATTAACATGCAATGCTCAAATTACAACACTGTCGTAAAGAAGCACATTTTTTTGTGAAGATGTAGAAAATTAAAGCTTCACATGTCTAGTAACTACACGTATGCAAATTAGCCCCCAGTAAATTCATTTGGAGATAAACCGTGGGAAGCGCATGCGCAGAAAAACACGGATGTTGGCGTGTGCTATGTATCGAAATGTTTTGACAAAGTTTAAATGGAGGTAAAATGAGTACATTGGAATACTAAATTTCAAAATCCTCGTTCCTACTCTTCCTTGCCACTATATTATAGTTTGGTTATGGATATTCTTACTTAGCCCAACACAGTTATCATTAATCAAATTTACAGTATTGTGTTCGAATTCTCATTTAGTAAATTGTACGGGGTTAAAAGAAGACAATATTGAAACCAAATGGACATCGCTTTAGCCATTTGCCTAATTTGCAGCCATTGGGTTATTTGGCGAATGGCAGAGTAAGCCCTGATAAAGTGACCAGATCCTAAAAGAAACGTCGCTTTTCTGTTCAGGTTATTGTTTTTTGTAAGGCGCTTAGTACATTTTTTTTTATAACCGATACGGTTGCTAGTTACTTACACAGAGTCTTAGCCGGATCCGTGTCATTCTTCTCACACAGAAGCCCAAAGAAGCCCGGCTCACACGTGCACAGCTGCCACACGGACCTGGAGGGGTCGCCCAACGAGCAGTTGCCGCGCTGGCAAGGCGCAAACTTGTTCAGTAGGCTACAGAACTGGTCAACTCTTGGGGCGTCTTTCACATCTGAAAAATACCCGAGAAAACAGTTAAAACGGATGCATATATAATAATTCTGATGTGAAAACCCTTTTTTTTTTCATTTTAAACGAAAAGAGGATTTTTCGCTCAAGTGTTATAGATTATGGTATTTTATATTTATTTTGAAATGCCAGGACATAAATCTTAAATAAATAAGCCTTAAATTCGCTATAATGTTGAGCAAATCATTAATTTTACTGCAGAAAAAAGAAACAATATACGTATGTGCCTTTCATCTATTAATGAATTTAAGTGTTAAAGTGATCATAAACTGTCGAGTTTAAAAACATTATTATGTTATCAATGAATTGTCATAAATGAAGTCTGCTGACACAAAAGATTTAAAATAATCACTTATCAGTGAAATTCCTCTGAAAAAAAAACAATATGAAGTTTAAATACATAGCCTTGAAACTATTAAAATAAGTCTAACATTATATACAAATGATAAGAAGAACAGCGTGTTCTCACGATGCTGCATTCCCATTTCCGGATCCTCCGGAAGTCTATCCAGAGGGTCCGCCTCCATTTCCATGACGTCACCTGCGGTGCGCATGACGTCATCCATTTCGGCAGCCGATCCGTTAGATTGGCGCAGACGACCGTTGATAAAGGCGAAAAGTTTCTGTCCCGCCGTCTTCTTCATTTTTGCGTTGGCAATTCTCGCCGCTATACGTTGCGCTTGGCATTTTGGTACCCCTGTTAATAAGTTTTAAGTCTTATTAAAAACATCTGCAGGGACCCGTCTGATTATACACACAAAAATGAAATTAAGGATTTCATTTTTATGAAAGTAAATTTTTTAACACCAAAACAAATTCTCGTATTTCCTTTTACATTTTTAAAGTCCTCTTTAATATTAATTTTGAGAACGTACTGGTCCTAAAAACATATTTGTTTCGAGCTAACGATGTGTCGTAACTTATGTACTTGTTATGCATAAAATATCATATCATAATCAGGTGACTGATCGATCGCTGAGTTAGCTGCTACACATACAGCCGTGTATTTATTTAGGGTGACTAGGGTCACACACTGTTCCCAGGGGTACATTGTGGCGGTGGGGGTGAGGTTTAACAACAAAAGTAATAAATCCAGCTTTTTGAGAAAATTAGTAAAAATACTTCGATACTCGTGTTTCATCTATGTCCACATTTATGTTTTATGCATACACATGTTTGGCGAAGATCATATACGACATTGTAAAATTTAGATAGCTTAGCCGGCTTAATTGCAAATTTAATTTTTTTGCTGATTTTTAGGATATGATTTAATTCACATTAAAACAATTCAAAAGGCATCACCTATTAGGGTTATGTGTTCTTCAGCGAACTTGATCGAGCTTTGACGCCTGCGAAAATCGGCAAAGATCGGCTTAAGAACGTAACTGATATATCACAATATCTCAGATCGTTCTAATGTTATCTAGAGCGTTTTTCTATTTTAGTAGCAATTACAACACCAACACCAATACCAAGCAAAGTCTCGTAGTACGTTACTTGCGTATAAAGTTTCGATATAATATATTAATATACACATGTACGTATCTCAATTTATGAGCAGACACTAATTGTTGACACCGCAACTACGCACTCTAAAAAAATTCCCACATGCAAACGCCAATCTAAGTACATAGTGTTGGGTTAAACATTTTCTTACCAGCTGCGCAGTCTTTCACAAGGCCGTCTTTATTGTAGAATTTCACGGAGCACTGACCGCAAGATTGGATCCGGCACGTGGCAGTGACGTCAGAGGCGCACACCTGGTCCTGACATAGCGTTATCGGACAGCACACGGGGTTGGGGCAGTCTAGAGACAAATTAAATAGATACAATATGTGACCTATTAATATCATGTTTTATGGTCATATAACGTTTCTTTGTATGGTTCCATAACCTAACAAAGCACAATTCGACGGATTTTTTTTGTAGGTTAAGATGTTAGATTTTATTTGGCAGCATAATTTCATATAGTTTATACTACGTGTTTAAGTCATTATATTACTTTAATCTGCTTGTTTTGAAAATCCATGTCATAAAAGTTGTCAGATACAGAGTCTCTTGTATCGTGTTACCACTTACAGTGTCTAACTATTCTGTGTTATTGTTTTTTCATTCAATTCAGGCGCTTTCTACCAATGCCACTTTTTAAAGAAATGAATACATTTTGAAAAAGTTTTTTTTTCTATTCGAAAACACAATCCTTTACATAAATTGGTTATACTAATGCAAATCCACGCCAATGCCCCTACCTTCCTTTACAGTATCATCAGCTGAAATGAAAACGAGAAATCATTATTATTTGGAAATTGTAAACTAACTGCACAAGTATGAAGTCACATTTTATGTGTTTGCAAACGAACGCCATATTAATATAATTAAAATAATAACATTGGTGTCGTTTTTTTCTTTTGTTGAAAAATGCATTTTTTAGATTTTGTTTAAAAAAAAAATAGCAATTGCCAATTTATTTGAATATATTGGCTTTGAAACCTATGTTGGTAAACACCAACGTTAGTCTATATGATGTGATTTTTTAATTTAATCAAAATTATTACAATAATGTTTTCCTATCAAAATAATAAATGAACAGATTGATAGGAAAGATTAAACATAATCAGAATTGCTACCTAGGGTGCCTTGTTTGAATTGGCCATTTATTAAGGATATCTGTTATCTGTAAACCATCTTGGATTTATTTTGTTGCAAATACATGCATATTTTTAGTGAACTTTCTCACTGGAGTTGCAATTGTGTTTATTCAGGATAAAAAAGTAAACTACATGTAACTGTTAAGCGGCTGAATATAAAGGAAACGACGATATCATGAGAACGTAAAAGAGGCTTTTAAGTTTTACTAATCCAGATGAGTGGACGCATTATCTCTATACCAGTATTCAGGTGTTTTGCTTTCTATCCGAAAGGGGTTGTATATAAAAGAAGAAAAATTAAACCAAATTACCTTGCGTAACGTTCACACAGCCGGCAATACAGACGTCAGACATCTGCGTCATGCAACATTTCTGCTTCGCTGCGCATGTGCTGTCGTCATTGCATTGATAGATATCCGGTTTCACTTTGTTGGCGCAGACGGCTGGTTTGGCGGGACATTTCCCCGCGTTCACTGTGTCAAAATAAAAGGATTTTTAATAAGCGATTTCATATGAAATGAAGGCAAAAGATATTGGTGTTTTTGTTGTTGTTTTGTTTGTGCTAAAACATACATAAACATGTATTTCAATTGAGAACAAAACATATAACAAAAATGGCATAAGTTAGTATATATAATAAACATGAAAAAAGTTAGTATATTATTTGTAATTTAAAATGTTGTTGAAACATCGTCAATGAGTTAGACACCTTTGGTACAATCCACAGCGTCCGAATGGTCCGAGCCGGGGATCTTGTCGCCATGTTCGTCAACGCAATAAAAGCGGTTCTTCTCAAGGTCACCTTGTGTGGGAGCAAACCTGATGGAATACAGAGTTTCATATAGACCGACTCGCTAATGCCCAATGATGCCGAGAAAAAAAAACACTTTTATACAGAACTTTAATTCAGTACTGTGATTGGGTACTTTAGCTTAAACCTATTTATTTTAGCTCGATTGCATCGAAAGCCGTAGGCTTATATAAACGCTCTCTAGTCCGTTTCCTGGGACTAGAACCAGTACTTGGTGTCTGTGGGGGAGATGAAAGGAACGCTCCCAGTGGGGTACTTTGAACTTGGACATTACGTTATTATCTACCTTTTTTCCAACAGAAGGTTATAATATACATTTATTCATCAGACTGGTTTACTTGTAACGCAAATACACATGGGAAACATACAATGGGTATTTCGGTTAAATGATACGAAAATCAAAGCATTCAAAAATTCAAATACAAAACTTCAGTGGTTTAAAATGCTGGTAAGATGTTTGGAAACATCTAGTATCAGGCAAGGTAACATGATGACGATCAAAAGTTNTATTCTGAATGAGTAAATGAGCCTCGGTCTGTGAAAACTAGACTTTATGCATGTGTCTTCATTGAATTTTTCGTTTAAATCGAGTCTTTTCTAAATGAAATTCAAGTCTAGGCGGAAAGTATCGTCCCTTATTAGCCTGTCCGGTATGCACAGGCTTATCTGGGACGACACTTTATTTACATTCCTTAAGCCCAGTTTTCCCAGAACGCGGCTCTTACGTTTTATTTGTTACCTGCTATTCTCGCACTTAGGGATCTTCATGACGCTGGTGCCATCCCCGCATTCACCGGACAGTGTCAGCAGCTGCTTGGCGTTCTCAAACTCTCGTTCGCATTGCGAGAAATGGTGAGACGCTGCGAGAATGGATGAAATAATAATACAATTATAGTGGCGCTCTCGTCCTCTCTTTCGCATTTCGAGAAATTGTTAGACGCCGCGAGAATGAATGACGTAATAGTATGGCGTTCTCAAAATCTCGCTCGCAAACCGAGAAATTGTAAGACTTTGCGAGCAGGGATAACACCAGGAGGTGCATACAAAGAACTAAATTGTACAGAATTTGAGCGATAGGTATGTTGTCGACTTCAATAAAATAGTTTTATTGTATGCAAGCTTACGTTTTGCAAGCTCTTAACGGATTTCATATTATCTGTCCTCACGGACAATACATAGCAGTAGTGTTACCATGGAAACGAGGACGCATGCTTACCTAAAGGCACGCAGGTGCTCCCGCCATTGCATCCCACGTTGCAACACTTTTCTTGCGATCCGCAGTCGGCATCCTTGTGACACTGTGCATTACATGGAGGCCTTTTGCCGGAGAAATCCGGACATAGCCCGGACCTTTCTGTAGGGGAAAACGTATAAATTAAAGAACAGGATCACCAGATTTGCACGCATATTACATTAATGTATGGATATGCATTATATTTAAAGATAAATTATACTGTAGTTGAACCAATTGGACAATAGATTAGAATGCGACTAACTTCATTATATTCCTGCATATACCAACGTGTTCACACCTATGTAAATACATCCGTGAAACATCTGCACGTACATAATTTAACACTGGTATTTTGTGCCATATTTACTGTCATACACTGACACTATATCTTACATCTATTTATTGTATAGCAGCTCTCATTTTGCTGTCATTGGGTTTACTGTATGTGACATGACACTATAAACCCTTTTATACAACACTTACGCTCAATTGGTCATTGTCGGCTCGGGTACTAATTAAAAGAACCCTGGGTACTCTTAAGTATATTACGATGAATGTACCCCGGGTACTGAAAATACATTTAAAGGCACCCGACCAATCTTAGACTGTGCCCGAGTTATATTACCGCCCAAAATCCGATGTCGTAAAACATTACGAAACAAAATTATATTTGAACAGCCTCAACATGCTTTTTTTAGTATGAGTTTTGTATAGATGCCATTTTACAGAATATTGACATAAATATGAAAATAATTAATTTGAACACAAATTATGCCGACAACGACGAAATTAGCATTGTATTCCCGGGTACGTTTTAGTATATTTTCCGTACCGGGGTATATTGTAGTATACGTACGAGTACCCCGGATACCCTTAAGTTGTACCCGAGCCGACAATGACCAATCGAGCAACATTAAAACAACCTTACCTTCCGGACAGCAGTATTTCTCAACACATTTGTACCCGGATGGACATGCCTCTCGGGCACTGCACGTGCGCCCTTCGAGTGGACGACTATTTTCCGTTCCACACACCGTTTCCTGTTCTATAAGAGCAATTAAAACATAATAAATTATAAACCAATAATGTTCTTTCCTATTTTTTTATCACGCCTATATGAAGCGAATTATTGAAAACAGCTTTTTCGCGGGATGTAAAAGACATAGTCTGTATACAGGTTTTCAGATATCCTTAATTCTCACATTTTTCACATATTTGTTGTATCTTTTCTTTCGTACAGTAAACGAAACAAAACCTGAAAACGGCATTATAAGATTAAAAAAAAAAAGACAGCTATGTGTTTTCATTGGGCATGGATGCCATCCACATTGCACTTATGTCTTAAAGCTCCGCTTACGCCACACACAAGCTGTTTACGGTCGACTTTGACTTTTGACCACTAAGTGTGACCATGATCTTTGAGGAAGGGGGATACATGTTACACGCAGCATCTCGTCTTTAAATGAATTGCTGTTTTGACAAGATATTCTAAACTCCATCTCTTTATGGAAAAACAATGGACTAAACACAACTTACGTGTATTGTATTAAAATAGAATGCTTAAAGGTCGTGAGGCTGGTACTGTTTTCGTAACGATATTTGATGATACTTTGTATTTTATGTAATTAAAAAAATAAATAAACGAGTCTCAATTGTAAGGTTATATTGAAAAAAGCACCCGATGCATTCGGTAGTAAACAAAACAACCCACACTCACTGTTATAATTCACATACAGAAGTAGACTTGTAAAGTAAGAACTTTACTATAATTACTTTAATTTACCTTACTTTACGCAATATACACTACACATGTTTTTTCAACGGAAATTTCAGAAAAAGAGAGTGGGTTAAAGACAATCAAACAATCGAGTTTTTACACAAATCAGCCGCATCAGTCGCATACGTGAACATTGGAACAACAACATTGCGTATTTTACACTGAGAAATACGGTACAAACTGTATTATATCGACTCGCTTACGCATGAAATGTTGTATGCGCTCAAGGACAACAATAAGGATCTTGTACATGTACGCGTCACATAGTTGTATAAGTCGCACACATAGATTAAAAAAAAACAATCATCGTCTCATATAACGATTAAAAGTATAAAAGTATAAAAGAACAGCAATATTATATCCACTCACCAAAGCATTCCTTGGGGTCGAACACACCCGCGTTTCCTCCGAATAGCCTTTTTAGTGTGAGATTAGAGTGTGACATCATCTGGGTCATGGTATCAACGCACAGGCGTCGCTGCAGCTCTGTGCCGTTTGTCATGCCCATGTCTTTAACGAATGCGTTCGCGATGCACTCCAACATTGCATCAAAAGCCCTTTGAAAACGAGAGTGAACGAGTTAAAGCTTCAGTCACCGAATTTGTTTTTGTAATTTTGGAAACACATTTGGGACCTTCATATCGTTTTAGTATAACCAAATTACCATGTGTACAGGTCACGATTAAACTCTCCCATGAAATAAAAATCATATCTTAACATGTAAAGCGTGTAGAATTACCTAGTATAACACATAGCAATTATATATTTTTTAATGCCGTCTTGGCTTGCGTTGTCTTATTTTCTCTATGGGATTTGAGTCAAATATGATCTCGTGAACATTGTCGGGTAAAGTCTTGATATTCGGTTTGTGTTAAGTGTAACATGTGTGTAACGTGTTGAATAAGATAAGCAAGAAACAAGGCGTGTATGAGGCTCCAAAGACGATATTTTTATTTTTCCACTTCACATACGATATTTTATCACAAATGTCACAGAACCTGCAATTATTAATACTGCGAATCGATAAAATATTAATTGTGAAATAATATAGTCCCACAGACATGTAACAGAATATCCAGAAGTAACCCGACAAAGTACCCGTGAACGTTCGTATTTACTTGCATTCCCACACGAATGTGAATATAAGTCTGATATAAAAGGTGGAATTTAGGTGAACACATTAGCACTCACTGGCAATTCTTTGCATTAACATCCGTATTCGCAGGGGGCTTGCATGCACCGGATGTGAAGTAGCCAACCACTGTGGCAGGGTTTGCGCATGCTGACTCGTTGCCTGGCAATATGCAATAATTATCACGTTAATACTCATTAGTATGTTTGTTTATATAAGAATATTGTGTCTTGCATATCATAATTTCAAGTCGATTTGCTCAAAGTAAACCGCAGCACATGACCACACACAAATTGAATGTTTTTCAGTAAAATATACATAACTGGAAATCGAAACACAATTCACAATTGGTTCAAACATCCTTTAGTCTAACAAGTTAATTATGTCACGGGTTCGATCCTCGGTCAGGGAACGTTTGCAGGGTATAAACAAAGACACCAAGAACTTATTCTTTCCATGACGCGGACTCTAGGATGTATGTACGCCTATAGCTTTCAATACCATCGAGCAAAAAGGTTTAAACTTATTAGGTATGGCAATTGGGACCGTGGTTCTCACGAAACGCATCATCAGACTCATGGAACTTATACTTTTCTAAATGCACCTGAACAATACAGACTCGTACCTGGTCGGCTAGGAATGGATTCGGTGATCAGTGGATTTTCTGCAAAAAGAATGAAAAGCATGTTTGTTCAAAACGCAACGTAAAACTAAGCCATGTATTACTATTTTTTTATGTCGAATAACTGTCTGTACGTTATTGAAATTTTATAACAATTACAGTTGCAATATCAATAACATGCATAATATGCAATTGTTTTATTACAGCACTGTCATCAACTAGAAACCTTCTCATTATTACTTGCCAAATGCCAGCGTCATTTGTCTAGTTAATCACGGATGCAAACAGATAAAATACACTCAACGAATAAATTGGACCCCAGTTAATTGATATCCATGAAAAACGTGTCAAGCGCACATGCCAAAAAACAACGCATTTTTGTGTGTGCCATCTATCAAAATGTTTTGAAAAATTTCATATTTGGATGGGCATAGTAATTTAGAGCAGTTAAATAAAAAATCCCAGCTTCGTCTTTCTTTCACTAATATATAGTTTGGTTAACGGTATTGCAACGTTAAGTAAAACGGAAGCAATCTCAGACGTTAAATGTCAAATGTCGGTCACTGAACTAATGACGAGACCTGATCGACAACATTTTTAACCATGCAGAAAGCTTAGGCGTTCTAGTTCGATGGACGTGTCTTGTTGTCTTGTTGTAAAACATATATGTATACTGAAAGGTTGTTTGTCTGAATGAGTACTATTAAAACACAGGCGTGTAATAAATCACATACATAACGTATCGTCACGTTAAACAAGGATGACTTGCATGGTTCTCGAGCCTTCAGCAATTTCTCGTGAGAAATCATTCTATAACAGCGCTAGCATCAAGCTTATTTCGGTCTAGTAAGTAAGTTTACTATGGCCTTTAAACGATTGAACTCCTCGTTCTGGGAAAACTGGGCTTAATGTATGTGGGTAAAGGGTCATCTCAGATTAGCATGTACAGTCCGCACAGGTTAATCAGTGATTCTTTCCGCTTTTATTAAATTTTTCATTTTAAGGACGTCTATTCTAAACAAAAATCCACATTCTGCGGAAAGCCTCGTCTCTGATCTGATCTGGGATGACGCTGAAGCACATGCATTAAGCCACATTTTCTCAGAGCGAGGCTCAAACTTTTGTACTGGTTTGATTAAACGCCAGTCTTTCATTTGATATACTGATTCTAATATACGTACCTGAACACCGCATGGAGTTCATCGCATACTCTTGTTTGATGTTCGCCATCGGCAGCTGCTTCAGTCCATCGGTTATCGCCGTCGGGTTCAGTCTCAGGTACAGGGCCATGCGGGTCACGCACTCCGTGGTGTAGCGCGGTCTGGTAACCATCATCTTCTCGGCTACGCATTTCAGCCCGCCCCATAGGTTACTGTCAAGTAGCGGTTACGTAAAATATTTTTTTTTCAGACGTGGGTCTAATTGGGGACTACTTTTAACATGGGTCTAAATGTGCTGGGCCGGATATTGTCCATTTGATAGTAGCTCAATATTTAGACAGATTACACGGATTATATGCTAAGGTCAGTTTACATTCATAGTGACCATTTAGTTTCCAAAGAAGACAGTCTTGCGCAATATTTCTCACAAATCATATCGTACATATGTGAAAACGGGATGTCGTGATTCAAGTTACGTAATAAAAATACTGGGCCTGCTAGCTCAGTTGGTCTTGTCCTGGACTAATACTCCGATCATGGCGGGTTCGATCCCGGGCCCGTCCAAATTCCTTTCCTTTTGTCATTGTTCCCCTACCGCTTATTCATGTACGACAGTTGTTATTACATTGTACATGTTACTGGCATAGGTAGTGTCATTGTCCAAATAAGGCATTATCGGGCCATTTATTTTTTCAACAAAATCATGTTTTGTTTGAATCTGTGATAAATAGGATATCATTGTTTACAGTTTTGAAAATTGAAGATCTTATTCTCATGGTCCTATTATGGAAATAGCTTTTAGCCAGATCTAAACATGTATGGTATGCATAAAAATTGTTTTATGGGCGACATGTTTTAATTCGATTATTTTTTTAATTATTAAGCCAACAGTAGCATTTGCTTGTATTATAAAACTATTGGCTCTTGTCAGAAGTCCGACAGCCGTGTATGACGTCACATATGACGTCACTTATACTACGTCACTTACCTACAGTAAGCTTCAAAAGTTATGCTATCGGAGATCACATTAACAAAAAAAGTCAGGCAATCAGGGGCGCGCTGTGATATAGCGTTGATGTCTGCACAATGTCTCATATCTGGAAAATAATTTATCAAATTTATCTTTTTTATTTACTGTTAATACGTTGTATTTGGTGAACACTTGTTTATGTATTTATATTTTTATTCAAACACGTTCAAATGTTCTGCGCACAAGTGCATATAATGTATAGGCTCTTTAAAGTGTATGCATATATAAAACTTAACGTCGTTGCCGCTTAACGACACAAAACATTCGATACTACACTTAGTACAAAATCACAACGTGAACAAAACTGAAACACCACTTTCATACAAATTCAAAACCATTCCGCAATTTATAAACACTATCACAATATCAACCGTATCACACGAGGAACAATTTAAAAGCAATGCCCAAAATAATATATACGCTATTTTTTTCTCATGTCTTACCAGGAGCACATTTTCTGGTTTCCTTTCCGTTGCTGCATTTCTGGGTACAGCATTCTTGGCCGCTTGGGCACGGTGTGGTACCCGTGCAATCGCTCGTGCATTCGGTGGAGGGTAACATAACCATTGGCGCGCATGAAGTGTTCCAGTTTTCTGGTGACGAAGACAAAGTCAGCGAATCATTTTCGGCCATTTACCAGCGAGTATCAATGTTAATATGTGTATCATTTAATGAGATATTTTCCTACATATAATCCTATAAATAAAACTTCATACAATTTAAAGGGAGTAAGGAATAACGTTCTTAACAATGATAGTAGAAATGGTATTGATAGTGGCAGAGGAATTAGTGGTAGTAAGAACATGTGGCCTATGGCAGAGGAGGGGGGGTAGTGGTGTAATTGTTGTTGTTTTAGTTGTTTTGACATATTGATAATATTAGTAACTATATGCACAGCAGCAGCAACATTGACAAATGATATACCGGAAAGTTATACAATTTTCTTTCTAGAGCATCTGGCGAGATTTACCTTGACAAGCTTGAAAGTGAAAGTCTGGTATCGCTATCTGAACATTAAATTGCATCATAAAGTCCAGAAGATCGTTGTACGCTCTGCCCTGGCGAAGTTCTGCGTACACATCCGCTTGGCATTTCATAGGGCTGGTCGAAGAAGCCGTGCGTTTTAAGGACGCGTTAGTTAGGCACTCAATCCCCTCCTTAAGAGCGCTATGAAGACATTGAAGATATGCTATACGCGAGTTGAATAATTACATTTAAAATGTATATGAAGCTGAATATTTTAATTGTAAGTGTCTTATATACTGTAAAGTGGCATTTAAGTATAACATATAATAAAGCTGGTTAAATCAATTTAGAAAGTTACATGTAAGACTCAAATGTTTTAAGAATTATTGTAATATTTACCATTCCGTCACAATCAACTCATTTTTCCTATGTGTAGGCGTGATTAAAAACAAATATGTCATCAATATATAAATTCAGATTAAAACAAAAACTATGAACTTTGATGATTTGATTTTCCAATGTCTACATGAATTGCCTAATTCATTTCATAAAGCTCGGTAATGTTGTTATTACATGTGTTAAAGAAACGGTTAAGGTTCGCAATGAAGCAAGGTACCTAAGATAACCGTATATTTGCATTATAATCCACATTATTAAACTATTTAGCGTTCGTCTAGGAAATATTGCAAAGCGAAATGCTTTGATCACACGCGTGTTCTATGGAATACCGTTAGCGCCATCGTGGTTACACATTAAAATCCAGAGGGCGAGAATGCGAGAACGCGAGAGTGCGATGACGAGAGTGCGAGAATACGATGACGAGAGTGTGAGAATACGATGACGAGAGTGCGAGAATACGATGGCGAAAATGCGATAGTACGATAGCGACACTGCGATAGTCATATCGTACTGTCTCCATCGTATTGTCGCATTCTCGTCATCGTATTCTCGCACTCTCGTTATCGTATTCACGCACTCTCGTCATCGTATTCTCGCACTCTTGTCATCGTATTCTCGCACTCTCGTCATCGTATTCTCGCATTCTCGCCATCGCGTTCTCGCACTCTCGTCATCGTATTCTCGCACTCTCGTCATCTTATTCTCGCACTCTCGTCATCTTACTCTCGCGTTCTCGCATTCTCGCAATCGCGTTCACGCATTCTCGTCATCGAATTCTGGCACTCTCGTCATCGTATTCTCGCACTCTTGTCATCGTATTCTCGCATTGTCGCCCTCTGGATTTTAATGTGTAACCACGATGGCCCTAACGGTATTCCGTAGTATACAGACCTATAATCACCACATTAAAGACAAACTAAAGAGTCTCCAAAAACGGACCCTTTCCATTTCTTGCATACGTACCCACATCCGGTAGCAATCGAGTTAGACGCGCTTAAGAGTGGCGAAAATGGTAGCATGCACGTTGTAGGATCGGCCGATAACGAATTGATGAGATCAGTGGTAGTACAGGTCGCGTTCGATCCTATTCCTAAAGGAGAAAATAACAGGTCTTCAACAACACTTGTTATTACTATATTGCAATAAAAATACTCAAACACAACAGAGTATGTTTTTTTTCTGTGGGACGAAAAATACTTAATTGTGTACCGGCTAAAATATCTAAACAAAAATTAATGTGTAATATACATGTAATAAATCAGCGGCTGTTATATCATAATTCACCCATTTAATAATGCGAAATAATGTAAAATGAGGGCAAACGCTTTAAATCAATAACTAAATGCATAGTTTAGATTTTTAATACGACAAAATACATTTTGGTTAGGTATATAAACCGTGTTTGCCTCTAAAACAATCACAGTAATACTATTCTATACTGTGTACAGTGATGTTACGCGTTGGAACAATTCGCAGATAATCCACACATAATATAAGAAAGTCTTTACATATATATATATACCATATTTTAGAGAGTGCTCATTCAATTCTAGTGAAAGGACTATTAATGGTTATATTGACACTCGCCAAGTGGACTGGTTAATAAAAAACAATTATTCGGAAAGAAAGTTGATAACACTACATTTTACGTTTATACCTTGACACAGTGAATAGCTGAAATTTGGAATCCCAATTGTTAGATTATTTGTAGTCAGGAAACTCAGAAAAACGACATGTGCATTCGGATCCCCTTTAAGTTCTACCGTCAAGTCTTCAATGCATGTGGAAATCACGTTTGCATCCGTCGTGTTCACAGACGCTTTCGCTAGACATCCGAGTACATCCGAAATCGCTCTACAATCAAATAAATGGTATTAATAATAATAAAAAAAGTATTATTACAATTCAAATGTCATTAATTCTCGATTCTTTTGATGGAAGCTATTGACAAGAAACATACATCGTGAATCCACGTTGATCCGAAGCCTATACGATGTCCAAAAAACGTGCCCGTTCAAACGAATGAACGAACAAATGTCAATATTTTAATACTAGCCTTTATGCTTTTTTAATCCCTTTAACATTCCAAGTGTAGCTGTATAAGCAGTATCTTTTCGGAAGAATGATTTGCCAAAAACAAAAGAGTTCAAGTAAATATTTATGCACTGCTGTTAATGAACATGCAAACCTCGAAAAAATGATTTGCCAAAACGAAAAAGAAATACAAATTTTTGGACTGCTGTTAATGCGCATGCGTACCGACAGCCGTTAGCGATGGTTGTTGAGCTGTTTGTCAGTGGCTTTAATGTTGCACTGCAGTTCTTCGGATTCATCCTTACAATTTTCTCCATGGAACATTTCGTACTACCATCTCCTGCAAATGCCATAAAACTTGGTTGACAGAAACAAATATACGAAGAAAAAAAATGCACGAACCATTGGAAGATTGATTCACGCTCATCCAATTGTTAATTGTGGCTGATTTCTGCGATATTTTTCTTCAGTGTTGGCGTGTTGGCGGTATGAAAGTCGCTAAAACAACAACATACCAGAACGACACATATCCACACTAGATCGAAAAAAGGGCGAAACATGTCCTTATTATCGTGTTTCCGCCCCGTTTATCGTTCTGTCAGGTATATTTGCCGTTCTTGCGTGTTCGCGGGTTGGCGTGTTGGCGACCTTTGAGCCCGCTAGAACGATATGGCAAAACTCAGCCACCACATGATTGTGAAGTATGGAAATGAATCGATCGTATAACTATTTTGCCGAGTGCATGGGTTATTTGTGGCGTGTTCTGAGAAAACTGGGCAAAATGCTTGTGCGTAAAGTGTCCTCCCAGATTAGCCTGTTCAGTTCGCACAGGCTAATCCGGGACGACACTTTTCGCCTAAACTGGATTTTCGCTAAGAAGAGACATCATTTAAACCAAAAATTCCATAAAAGCGGAAATTGTCGTCCCGGATTAGCTTGTGCGGACTGCACAGGCTGATCTGGGATGACAATTTACGCACAAGCATTTTGCACAGTTTTCTCAGAACACGTCACATTTTAGCAAAAAAAGAGCTGTTGCAAGACTACTCTTCTGCAGTTTCTGTAATTCCACTGGTTGTTAATACATATTTGTCGTGTTCTGAGAAAACTGGGCAAAAAGCTTGTGCGTAAATTGTCATCAGGCGGACTGCACATGCTAATCTGGGATGACACTTAACGCACAAGCATTTTGTCCAGTTTTCTCAGAACACGCCACATATGTGAAGGTAATTTTATGTAATACTGACATATTAAGTTACATGCAAAAAAGAACCTGACCATTTATGTAACAAAAAAAGTGACCATGCAACAAAATCAAAGTTATATATTTTACCTAAAATGTGTAAAGTTTCAATTTAATACATATTGTAGAAACAGTGATATTGAGATATCGCACGTTCACCTTCACAAGAGCAGTACGCAGACGTCACCATGGGAGAGTAGAATAGCTTAAAGTGTCCAAAGATAAAAATCGGGACTAACATCGTGCGAATGTATATATACTTTGTAGAACCCATTGGATTCTCATCGTGTTATACAGCACATTGATTTTTCCATAATAAATACATAAATTGATAAATTGTCGGTAAAGGCTAGATAAATTGCCTTGTGGTAAATAAAGTAGACCATTATGACGTTTAAAGAACGGGTATGGGCACATTGCGAGACTAAATTATTTCATTCACCATAGGCGTGTACGTAGATATTTTACTTCACGGTAAGACGGAAACATGACTTCATTCTTTAACAGCGAACTTTCATTACATTTTACTTACTGGTAAGACAGCAAACTGACTTGTCCTTCAGCGATACGCAGGTTGAATCACACCCCAAACATGAGGTAGTCCCATTGAGCCGCAGACAGGCGTTTTTATCTGTAAATATAATACTAGGCCTACTAAATAGGTGAAAAGGCTCGTGTTACCAAAAGGCACGAATATTCGATGCATTTGAAAGGGACATGTTAACAGATTTGGCAAACTGATAATGGTAAAAAAATGTAGTTCATTCTAAACAGAAGTTTTACTTCATACTCAAACAGGCAAAATAAAACTACGGGCTAAGATCATGCGAAACTGTTTGGTTCACTTATGGACAGTCATCAAATGAAATTAGTTAAAAAAAAGTGTGTGTAGCGCTTGTCGTAAATAACGTTGAACAAACATTATTTTTTTTTTTATTTTAGCGTTCAACATATTGAAATAGCTGTTAACCGTTAAAGCCATAATTGTCCAGCGGAAGCGTTTAGATTAAGCTTTCAGAGGTCCCGAGTTCGAATCCCGGGGAGGCGATATTTGTCTAACATCTAATGTCTTGTTATTTAAATTAATTTTGACAACCGTATTCCAAATATTGGATTTTTGGTTTAAAAATGTATATTAAATGCAATTCAAAAATACAAAAACTAATACTATACTATTAGTATACTATTAGGCAGATACGTATAAGATTCATTTAAGTTATTTTATTGAAAATAAAAATATCGAAAAGATGTGACATAAAATCGTATACAATTTAAACAGTTTGAGTCATATTATAAATTTCGTATACAATTTTAAAAAGTTTGAGTCTTACAGGTCAAAGTGTGTAGTATGAAATACATGTAAAAAGTAATATCACATTTGTTTTGAGTTGCGGTTGCATACGTTGGAATGAACATTTTTGGTGCAGATTTGAAAGTGTAAGTCTGCAAGCTATTATAAACCTCTGTTGATTTACGAAATAAATGTCCGCTTAGCTTAAATCCATGTTACTGCCACACTGTGAAGTGTATATGTCCACACATGATGTGACATATGTCCGCAAAGAATAGAACATGTATTCTATTTATTTATTTATTGGGGGATGGGGCAGGGCATTCATAATGCAAAAACAACAAAACAGAAGTTAATCTTCAAATTCTAAAGAATTAAAAATTCATGACACTTGTCTTTGAATTGTAATTTTGACCTTCCATCTTCCTCTCAGGCTCGTAAAACATTAAGAAGTAATATTAAAACCCTCACGGGAATGTGCAAGTTACAGAGAAGATACATAATCCGGATGGACGGCCATGTACACAAAGAATACGTCCGCCAACCCACGGACGGACGGTGCGAATACTTCAGGAACATAGAGATAGCATCACGTGTTCAAGCTAACTTACCAACAAGCGTGGTCAGGCAACATACTCCAGGAGTTGTGGAATTTGTGTCTTTTATACACGTTCCTGTGGAGCACTTAGCGCAATCATTGACAACGACGCCACCCAACCGCTGACAAGGTCCTTGAAATACAGATAGTTTTCTTAAGCAAACTGATGGTATCTCTAGCCTCGAATATAAGACTGATACAACTATTTAACTTTTTAGTAAATCATTAACTGTATGCTGAACATGACACAATGGTCTTAAAATTAGTTTCAACGTTTAATGGGGAACAGCATTTTATATTCTTGATAATATCAGAAGTATCCTGTGTAAGGAATATATGTGTATGCACATAGGGTATCGGTTATTATTATACTACACGTAATTTTCCATAAAATTACCATAAACCCATGCCTTCAAAAGAGTACTATTGCATGACGTTTGAATGTTATACATCCCGATCGGGCTTCAGTTTTCATAATAGTGTGCCTCACATAAATTTGTCCTTTATCTATATGACCGGTTGAGGTCCGTAAACTTTAACAGAGTCAACCACGAACGCAACCACAGGACTACTATATTCTTCTTACATGGACCTCGCGAGATATAATATTGATATAATATTGATATAATATTGACCGAGCATGAAAAATATTAACGTATGCCGTTATCACCCGGTCCATTATACACAGCGTAGTTGCGCTGTGCGGTAACGATTTTTTTTTGTATTTCGATGTCGATTGTTTAAAATTGAAAACTTATGTGTAAACAATTATTATTTAGATACATATAAACAATCGAACATTTTATTTGAAACAAATATTCTGGATTATAAATAAAACCGGGAGTTAATTAGCAAGCAATTTTGTTAATAAGTGACAGTGGTGTTAAACTCAATAATGCAAGCATGTATGTATGACCCATACCCCATACATACCTGGACCAGTATGACCCATACCCCATACATACCTGGACCAGTATGACCCATACACTATACATACCGGGGCCAGTATGACCCATACCCCATACATACCTGGACCAGTATGACCCATACCCCATNTATGCTGAACATGACACAATGGTCGTAAAATTAGTTTTAACGTTTAATGGGGAACAGCATTTTATATTCTTGATAATATCAGAAGTATCCTTTGTAAGGAATATATGTGTATGTACATAGGGTATCGGTTATTATTATACTACACGTAACTTTCCATAAAATTACCATATACCCATGCCCTCAAAAGAGTACTATTCCATGACGTTTGAATGTTATACATCCCGATCGGGCTATAGTTTTCATAATAGTGTGCCTCACATGAATTTGTCCTTTATCTTTATGACCGGTTGAGGTCCGTAAACTTTAACGGAGACAACCACGAACGCAACCACAGGACTACTATATTCTTCTTACATGGACCTCGCGAGATATAATATTGATATAATATTGACCGAGCATGGACAATATTAACGTATGCCGTTATCACCCGGTTCATTATACACAGCGTAGTTGCGCTGTGCGGTAACGCTTTTTTTTTGTATTTCGATGTCGATTGTTTAAAACTGAAAACTTATGTGTAAACAATTAAATTAAACAATCGAGCATTTTAAATGAAACAAATGTTCTGGATTATGAATTAAACCGAGAGTTACTTTGTAAGCAATTTTGTTAATAAGTGACAGTGGTGTTAAACTCAATAATGCAAGCATGTATGTATGACATATACACCATACATACCTGGACCAGTATGACCCATACCCCATACATACCTGGACCAGTATGACCCATACACCATACATACCTGGACCAGTATGACCCATACACCATACATACCTGGACCAGTGGTCATTGGCGGCTGGCCGTACGCTTTTGGCGCGTAAACAACCAGCAGAACCGCGAACAGCAACCTCATGGCGTGGACGAAAATTGTATCTGAAAATATAATTATGCGATCCATCAACTGTGGCACAACCTTGGTTCTTGTGTTTTTCAATTGTAAATGGAATGTACAAACTCATCAAAAGATATCACGTTTACAATGACAAGCAAAAACTAAGAAGCGTATGTTTTTGATTTATAATGCACCATATATGAACTCTGTTTTTTTTTTTCATTGATACGAATATACAAGTCGAAATGTCTTCTCCGGGCATTTGATTTATAAATGAATAGTTCATAGTTTTATTTTATTTTTTAACCTATATAGTGGAAAAAATACAGCAAATTCTGAGTGTTTGTTGCGTTATATATGAGCCTCGCTCTGTGAAGGGGGGGGGGGTTAATGCATGTGCGTAAAGTGTCGTCTAAGATTAGCCTGTGTCATCCGCATCGGCTAATCAGGGACGGCACATTCTACCGTAACTGGATTTTCGTAAAGAAGAGACTTTCTTTAAACAAAAAATATCATAAAAGCGCATAAAAGCGGAAAGTATCGTCCCTGATTAGCCTGTGCGGAATGCATAGGCTAATCTGGGACGACACTTTACGCACATGAATTAAACCCCCTTTTCACAGAGTGAGGCTCATATTTTGAAACATTTGGCCTTGTGAATGTCGCACAGTCAACAGCCCATGACCACGCGTATCGTTATCCTCTACATACGACGAGTATATCATTCGTTTAAACGGCCTTGGATGATTGCCTGGCAATTGTATAGGCGAGTGATATAACAATCTACCACACAGCTTTTGTTCATCCAATTATATCCCTCTTTCTGATTATGCACATACGCGCATGCGCTATAACGTGTACGGATTTAACAGGCATTCTTTTTACACAACCGCCTAAAATTATATTAAATGTAAGTGCACGCTTTTAACATCTTAAAGTAAGTTAAATAATATTTTTACTTGTACTAGTACTTAGGTGGAAGAACACAATACCCGAATAGATATTGCACATAAGGCGGTTATAGTTGGTTAGCCGCTTAATAGGTCCGTATCATGTTATTATTGTAGACATATGAACTTCAATTGATTACAGTTGAAACGCAGACCTGGGGACCGTTTCTGGTACAATGCGCAACTTTACGGACGAAAACTTACGTACGTATAAAGTTACGTACGTTTTTCTAAATGCGTAAGTGCGTTTCTATAAACCGAACGTAGCGTAAAACTTAGTTGCTATGCCGCGCGGACCTGATAGAGAGCATTTGAAAATATCGCCATTTGATAATTGTTTAAGACACAGTTTTCTTTCCACACATTCAAATAACATTGTTACATCTGCGTCATGCGAAAATTGGTCTTATGGCATATGCGGCCAGTGTAACTCAAGGCCAGCCTGCGCAGTCTGTTCAGGGGCTATGCTTTCCGCTTTAAAAAAAAGCACGCAAGGTTTCATGGCATCTCCTGAGTATCCTCCTCAGTATGCATTTCCTGACCAGACTGTGTGGACACGCAGGCTGGACTGTAGCTACGTTGGCAACATATTGCATAAGTCCCATATTTTGCATGACGCGGGTCTTTACAAATCTTGTTGCCTTGTGAAAATGGAACATCAAACCTCAATACTTTCCGATAGAAAATTGAAGTCACACTGCGTTATTTATAGCAAACTGGCAAATGTCGGTAGCCTATTCTGGCTTGCAGGAAAGATTTTCAGACAGACTGACTGCGTACGTCACACATGTGTGGTTAGATAATTAAATGATTTCCCTTCTATCATGGACACTATACTATTTCGGTAGATTTGTCTCACAATGCAAGACAAATGGCATTTACCATTTTCATTTATTTCTTTCCCTAAAATTCGTGTAATTTGATATCTTGAAAGCAATACTGTTATCAACATAAGGCGTTTATTGATAGTAATTCCTTCTTCCCCTGACGATTAACTGACCCAGCACTGACCCTGAAAGTCTTGGAAATGGAATTTACCGGTATCTAATGTGTTATTGTAACTGATTAGTGTTACATCCTATACTATCGAAATGAATTGAGTGCATTCATTCAGGTCTGCTGGCGTTATGTAAAGGTCAGCTACGTGGAAAAAAGTGACAATTAACAATAAAGTGACAACCATATAAATATGTGTAAAAACGCTGTTGCCTGCTATATCAATCAATATTAGCACATATGTGTCGTGTTCTGAGAAAACTGGGCATAATGCATGTGCGTAAAGTGTCGTCCCAGATTAGCCTTTGAAGTCGCACAGGCTAATCCGGGGGACGACACTTTCCGCCTAAACTGGATTTTCGCTAAGAAGAGACATCATTTAAACGAAAAATTCCATAAAAGCGGAAATTGTCGTCCCTGATTAGCCTTTGCGGACTGCACAGGCTAATCTGGGATGACAATTTACGCACAAGCATTATGCCCAGTTTTCTCACGACACATATTACTGTATGATAGAAACAGCAGTATTATTACAATATTCTGTTTTCACACACTTAGATTATACAATGCTGATAAATAATTCTTTACAGTACAGAAAAAGTTAACTTTTACCCGGCCATGTTTACAATGAATCAATTCTATCACTCAGCAAATAAATGTCGCATTCGTTGCGTTTGTTTGATAAACGTTCAACTTGTGATGGACAAATCCATGTAAAAAACGAAAGTTGAATGAATTGTCAAAAGAAAAATCGAACAAATCATAATAACAATCGATTCGAACATGTTACAATTCCTCTTTTAGCAAAACTTCAATCCACAATAGATCCTGCACACATCCACCCGTTGTCAACAATCAACGAAGGATTTCTGTTACGGTATTTTCCCATGCCCTACCATATATTAACGTCTAAATATAGTTAAAAGGTTTAAATTAACTAAAATGATGTTGCGTTCGTTGATACATGTATATATAAATTGCCTTTTCCATTACAAAAATCACAAATATCGGTACATACGCCGCCATATTTACGCAAAATAACTGAGTTACGCGAGCCTTTGAGCACACGTAACTTTACGTGCAAAAATACGGTATATGTAACTTTACGAAGTTTATAGAAATGCTACTAACTTTACGTTTTGCACATGCGTATGATTTTCGAAAGTACGAAACTCTAAGAAACGGTCCCCTGTACTCGACGTTGCGTGCGCAAGTACACTGATGGTATATACAGGTCATAAATAGTCACACATGAATAAACATTAAAGATATTGAAGGAATGCTCATATCGGAACGTTACAGGCTGTTCTCAGATGATAAAATGTAATGATTTACTCTCACTATGGTGGTCGTCATTTACCTAAGTTCATATGCATCAAGATAAAATATATAAACACATTAATGCTGATAATTATCAGTAAATAACAGTGTTAACCACTTTACTTTATGGTATGCTTGTGGTTTTGAATATTTGCGATCGCTGAAGCAGTTAAAAAATCAACTTATGAGGTTTATAAACGTTACCGAAACAAAACAAGTTGTTTACCAGAATAAAATAATTATATGTGCGCATATTTATTACAACGTCTGCATTATGACAAGCCATATTTTGTAACAAAAGTTAGAACAAATGTTTTAATATATTATTACGAAACGTTTTAAAATAAAAACACATTTATCTTTTCACAAAGTTTATTATGTACACAGCATGTCCTTCGCATTTTAACGGAATACAAATTAACTTCCTAGACCGGACGACGCCATTTTAACGATTATCACAGCATTCCCTGATTACAATCGACAACTATTTTGTTCCTAATTGGACTACTTTTTAATGGCAGAATGGCGGCGACCTGTGTTGTGTCAGAGGGCAATATCCAGAGTGCATTGCAGTGTTAAACAATCTGTCCCTCTCGCTCCCACGGTGCCTATACCACGTGACTTTTTAAGATCTGTGTTGGAAGAATAAAGCGCGAACCAGAAAACATTTTTAAGGATGTCTTTTTAAAAATTTCACCATTTTTAATGGGATAAAGTTTGAAAGGTTAGAAAAATGTCGGATCGATGTGAGGATTTCATATTACAAACGCGCGGTTGAACTTTACTGAAAATACTTATTTGTTTAAAATATCATGATACATATAGATAAATCTCACGATTGAGCGGGTTCTCCACCCATTACAAATGGTGAAATATTTAAAAAGACATCCTAAAAAATGTTTTCTGGGTCGCGCTTTATTCTCCCAACACAGATCTTAAAAAGTCACGTGGTATAGGCACCATGGCTCCTTTATATCATCATCGTGTCATCATCAGGGAATTACAAGAAGTAAAAAAATGATCCACCAAAAAAATCGTCAAACAGCAAAATATTGACATCAAATAGTTTGTGCGTTTTAAACATGTAAAGGAACTATCGTTGTCGGTTGTGGCATTGATCTTGATAATTATTTCAATGTGTTGTGCCATAAATAAGGAAATTATAGTATAATATAAACACGTCTTTCGGTCATAAGTACGTATAATATTTCACATGAAAATTCAAATTACAGTAACGATTCAGGTGGATACCCGATATGAAAGTCACGATTTTGCTATGTTTATGTCCGCTCTTTTGTGTCGCTGCGTTGTGATCGTGACTTGATTCACAATGAAATAATAAATGGCGGTGTAGACAAGGCACACTTTATATTTAAGTATGCTTGTTCACAGATTTTGTCATTTTTCGTAGTTCGTCGCTAAATGTTCTAAATTGATAAATGTAAACGTCGGAACATAATAGCTCTAGTATTTAACACGAATAGAATTTAAGAAAGAAAACAAAAATAAAATTTTGTATCATCACCTGGGCTCTAACCCCTGACCGTTGGATTCAAAAGCTATGGCCTTAATCTATCTCGGTCATCCTGGCTGTTAAAACACGACATGCGTTTTATACTATTTATAAGCAATCCACGTAAGGTCACAAAATACAAAGGCTACAGAAACAATCGAACGTATTCATCGTTTCGCGTTTGTAACGCTTTATACTGTTATCAATTTCTCATGATATAAACTCATACACGAACATGCATTTTCAGTATGTTTCTAAGTCATTAGAGTCATTTCGCTCACTAATGTTAATTGTTCTTTTATTGTTTGAATCTGTGACAAAGAATTTAAAAAGTAATTTAGGCAATCTGTGAACAAGTCCCGTTAAGGTAAATAATATACTTTGGTACAGTTTCGCCTAAGTAACTGCGTGAATCATAATTGCTTATAACAGGTTAATCGATGTTAATAATATATGTGATCGTATATACGTCTACTATGATACGTTAATCATATGCAAAATGTGTTTCTTTATATTGTAAACCCAAGATTTAGAGTAAATGCAATGAACACAGTCAAAATAAGTATGCTCGTTCTCACATTAAAACATTGGAACTGTGTACAAAAACCTCACGAAGTGCCTCTTAAATAACTCAGAAACTCCTAATAAAACGGTACTGGAAACTATTTCCATAATTTAAGATGACTGCAATTAAAATGTCATACAGCAACTCATTTTTCATTGTATCGATTATAAATAAAAGGTGAAAGTCTGTTCTTAACGGCCTTCTAGATAATTCAATGCAAAATTACCCAATCTATTCTAGAAAATATATCGCGACCCTAGAACAAGCGATTGGTCCTTTTTTTTTAAATAGCTCAATGTGTTGTTAAATACGCGTGATTCGATAGCACCCGCATTTAATCAATGATTAAACATATTATTTGTCATTATAATATATCTCTATTCCATCCATGTTATTGGGATTTACAGGTTTTAATAGGCAATGCAAAGGCATAATGCAAACAAATGCAATGAAGAGAAAAGTAAATAACATGTAACAAAGTAAGAACAGTCAATAACTTGTATATAATTTAATATTATGCAAAACGGATACAGACATTTAAAAAGGTGTGCTTACGTTATGTATGTAAAAGTACATGTCTAACATCTAGAAAATACATCAATATGTTTCGATGAGTAGTTTTTCGGTGTAGTAGGTGTCAGGGTTACGTGGAATACTGAACTTGAAACGCTCATGTATTGTCAATACAGCCAGAAAGAAACATTTTTACGCCTATGTTTTATTGTGCCAGCATGCTATTCTGTTATTGTCTTCAATCCTTTAAATTTCCTTAATGGTTTGCAGATTTCGCACACATGGCTTTTTAGTAAAGAACTTAAGTAAATGTTCTACAGCCATATATTTTATTGGTGTAAATGTCAAACACCAAACTCAACTTCACTGAGTTATAATCATTCAATGTATCATTCGCCTTTAAAACAGATAACGGTAACACGATTCACCCGTTTAAAGCTTTTAAATAGTCAGCCCTCATAGTACATAAAATCATGAAGCGACATTCTTTTTGGACAAGCCATCTATACACAAATATCTTCTTACATTTTGAATCGCGAGTTTGTAACGTTCGGCTGTATTTAAATAACAGATCTTGTTGTTTTGTGTTGTTGTGTTGATTTGCTTTATCAAGGGCAAACTCTTTCCGTGCAGCAGCAATAGTCGAATCAGCAACAGAAGCAGTAGTAGAAGTAGAAGTATTAAAAGTAGTAGGAGAAGAAGAAGTAGTAATAGTAGTACATGTACTAGAAGTTACAGCAACAGCTGCAATAGCAGTAGCAGTATTAGTTTCATATGAATTATTGGTTAAATCAACACAAGTATAAGTTGTTTGAGAGGGTATGAGCATTTGAATCACAGGCTCTTAAAAATCGATAGTGCTAATCATGCTAAACCATGGTTGCTTTTGAAATAGGAAGATATTCATTGAGCTTCAAATTGTAACTGTTCAATGGCAATCTGGGGTTCACTAGGTAAGGTAATCCACCTCTTTACAAAGGGCAATGAAATGGCAAATTAAACATGCGTTGAACGTTTGAACCGAGTTCATCATCTATCGGACTTGAATGTCATTACAATTAATCACAGTGGATCTCAATTTGAGCTATAAATGTTTAAATACAATTACTCATTGTAAATAGTCCACAACAGAACGGAACATAACAGAAACAAATAGAACAGAACAGAACAGATATTGATGGGAAAAGTCCAAGCAATACAACAAATTATGTTTCATACTTAATGAAGGACAGTAGATTTTAAATTTAATTAAACAATGGTTTCATAACTTTTATTATTGTTGACTTGAAAAAACAAGTTGTTCTTGTTAATGATGATGATTATGTTGACTATATTGCTGCTGCTGATCAATATGATTCGATGACGACGACGACGATTATGATTAGGCAGATGACGGTTGCGATGATGACGAAGACTACGACGATGATGATGATATGACGATGATGATAATGATAATGGTATGACGATGATGATGATGATCATGGTATGACGATGATGATGCTGATCATGGTATGACGATGATGATGATGATGATCATGGTATGACGATGATGATGATGATCATGGTATGAAGATGATGATGGTGATCATGGTATGACGATGATGATGATGATCATGGTATGACGATGATGCTGATGATCATGGTATGACGATGTTGATGATGATCATGGTATGAAGATGATAATGATGATCATGGTATGACGATGATGATGATGATCATGGTATGAAGATGATAATGATGATCATGGTATGACGATGATGATGATNATCGCCTCATCGTCGTCGTCTTGTACAAACGACTCATCTGGGCCCCTCATATTTATATTATTCCGTCCTTTGAATATCCGTTTAGGTTATTAATAATACCGAGAATATGATTTATTTTAACACAATGTACAATTTTCTGGTCTGAATACGTGTATAGTTCCTATTAATCATTTCTTATTTTATTTATTAATGTGGCAAAAACGACGAATTTCCTTCACATATTTAATTTTTATGTTTTGAATACGTGTAGAGTTTCTTTAAAACATTACGATTACTTTTCTTGTTCGAAAAACAGATGTAAATTCTATATATTTATCACGAATAGAAACGGAAGATTCTAGCCGCTACATAACTTAGACATTAATTTGGTAAAATATTCGCTTTTTATTTTTTTAATCATAAAGCATTGTTAAAATGAAGTCAGCAGTGGGACAGGTTATGGTTCGTTATGCTTAAACAAGCGTTTAATTTGCTTTTGTTTTTGTATTTGAAAGCAATGTATTGTTGACTAGGTTAACAATTGTCGATCTATTGTATTTGTGCANGATGATCATGGTATGACGATGATGATGATGATCATGGTATGACGATAATGATGATCATGGTATGACGATGATGATCATGGTATGACGATGATGATGATCATGGTATGACGATGATGATGCTGATCATGGTATGACGATGATGATGATGATCATGGTATGACGATGATGATGATGCTGATCATGGTATGACGATTAAAATGATGATGACGCTGCTTTGTATGCTTTTAAAGATTGCAATGCTAATGTCGATATAATTAATGACAATAAACGTGATGATGGCGTGTTTGCTCACAAGCTCAACATTAATCGCTTGATAACCCATAACAACAACAACAACATCAAAAGCAGTAATTATGGAAACATATATTTAAATATTTACAAACAATAAAAACTTACTTTCAATATCTGGATGGTGTTCTTATACTTCAAAACACAATACAATCCTATTTGCGATCGACGGTGGTCTCATTGTTCATACTTTTTATATTCATTAAATGCGCGATTCACTTACTGATTTAATAACCAAACCATTCGACCATATTGTCGATACTAATAAACAGTGTTTTTCTTACCTGTACGAACTGGACCAATACCATATAAACTATCCGGAGAAATCCGCACAATTATTGAGCCGAGTTCAACGCGAAATCTACGTGCTCAATAGCGTTAGTGTTTATATATATATAAATTTAACCATTTATAAAATGTACATCTATTTACGAATCGTGTCATATGAACAAGTGGAATGCTTAAAATAGAACGCAATTCGATCTGCCTGAATAATTATACGGTTGGTTTAAAGTTCACCTCACTGGGGTATGAGTATTGGAAATTGAGCTCTATTTAAGAGATCAATAACAGCCTAACCAAACGCTGTGTTTTATGTACTGCCTTTTAATGGGTACATTTGGTGTATGTACAACAGTTTACACAATTATTCTACCACAAGAAAAACTGCTCACTTATATATGTAACATATGTGTATACATGTAATACGACCGTTTAAACCCGTGAACACCTATAAACAGTCACCATTTAGGCAACCACAACGCAAATCTAAGCTATAATTGCGTGGTTTTGCTGCATTTCGTGTCGGTACTGCAAGTCCCTCGAATAACTTTTAAATAGCACCACAAATATATAATGTATTGCAAACGCTTACTTTTGTTAGGGTATACCATGCATTTAACCTGTCCTTGCATAATTTTCGCACATCATTCGATATTATTCATAAGGAAAACGAGAACATCAATAACAACATTAGCTTCCGTCAACGCGATGTATGTTATGGCTCAATGTGGGACTCGCAGCCCGAATGTCAACTCGTACATGTATATATATCTAATATAGTGTTTTGTTTTTGTATTTTCCAATTTATATGTATATAAGACGTTAAAGTAATAAAATAACCCATTTGGATCGGCTAACAAATCTAATTGTTTCAAGTTGTGTCGATATATAAACGGTTTTCTTTATATTGCAAAATGTCCGCGCGGATTTTACACATTATTATAAACACGAAACCGTGCTCTTAATATAAAAATTAATCGGCATTATGAACAAAAAGTATTAACCAAATAACGTATCGAATAAAACACCTTTCAGTGGCTTTGTGCAGATACCACAAGACCTGCCAGTTGTGGTCGAATTGCGGCCGTTATATACATGACTATTTATAAGTGTCTTCGCATATCCGTGTCAATAATGCACGATATGTATTATCTAAATTTAGAATCGGCTACGGATCTTAACGGAATATTCGTAATGGCCAGGTTAAATATATCATTTAATTAAAAGAATTAACATAATGCACGAACATCTTTTTGTAAGGCTTCAATAATAATCGAGTAGTATTCACGTGCTTGGTCTTCGATTAGACGGGTAGTGTTATTCGAGGTACGCTAACACAGGCGTTACCACATTGCACATGGGTAAGCAAATTGTAGAAATCACAAAAATATTTTGGTGATAATCGCTACTTAAAAATTTAAAGTGGGTATGTCTTGTAATTTAGTGTTAATTTTTGAAAGTCTGTTGTGCGTGATAGTTTTTTTATTTTTATTTCATTTTAAGAATTTGTAGTGGTTAGTATTATACTTGCGAACCCAATTTGCTTGTAGTTGAATGGACCGTAACAACTAATTTACATTTAACGAAACGAAAACAGAGAGCATTTAGCGTAGAATAAATAATTATCATTACATGAATTCAGAGGTTGCTATCGATGTCTGTTTATCATAATCAATAGTGTAATTCCCTTTGCAAACAATAGAGCATTGACATTTGTTACGTATACATGTGTATATCCGCATGTACCAATCAATATATTATGTGCACACGCGTTTGCAGCTGCACAAAACTGGAACAACCAATATCCAGACTTTAAAGGAGAGTTTTTCATTTTGGAGTGGCAAATAAGTTTTAAGAATAATATCTTCACATCAGGAATAAGAGGGACAATCCAAAAATACTAAATTGTCTATCCAATATAGTTAATTACAATTATAAGTCATATACTTCAATCGAAAGCAGCCAGCCGGACCTATATAACGTCAATGTCTTTAAATGCTTCAAACCCTGAACTTATTTTTTTGAATACAAATGCATCTAAGAGGGCAGTGTGTCAGTTGGTCAAGCACTTGTGTTGCGACACGTACGCTACATAATGGTTCTCATCATATATATGATCCATATAATACTACCGTATATTTATTTATTATTTACCTGCTTTATGTTCCCAAAAATACAAGTTGTATCAATCGGTAAAATACAACTGCACAGAAATAATTCCCGTATTATGCTACTCGCTAGTTTTCCAATTCCGTATTACCATACTAGCCGGACTACTTTTAATGACGTCACTTTGAATGCAGAAAATTATAAGAGCATTCATGGTTAATTATGAACGCTAAAACTTATTTTTTAACTTAAATGATTCAAAGTTGTATATAATAAAAGGAATATATTGCAACTCAATTGTTACAAGTGTTTGTATCAGTCTCGTTGCTTGCGCTATTTCGTATCACACTCGAGGCTCCGCCTCTCGTGAGATACGTCATCACACAAGCCACTCGACTGATACAAACACATGGAGTAATTGACTAGCGTAATATTCGGTACGTATTATGTGACTCACTACAAAACAAGAGAAGACTTTAAAAAGACAATCGCCATTGAAATGTATACTTACCTCATTTTCATCTTGATTAAAAACAGTAGGTTAATTAAAAATGGTGACTCTTCTATTTGGAGATGCCATCAAGAATAAAATCAACGGCTGGGAATTCCGTAACAATGTTCAATACTATTTAAAATCAAGTATAATGGAATATAGACGCTAAAACAAATACATGTATGCTATTACATGTTTGCCTATTTATTTGACACAAAGCAAACAATAAACCATAAAACACTTTTTATAGGCCAACAGAGAATACTTTTATGCTGTAACAGAAATCTCAACCCTGAAATGCACCATTAGACTTAGGTTTAATACAGTGTCGTTTCTAGTAGGAAGAATAAAAGAATTATATCCATTTGTGAATGAATATATAATTCTGATAATAACATCCAATAATAACAAATGTTGATAATATGTTTAGTTCTAGAATATGTCGATAACACGTCTTTAACCTTATACAATATTCTTTGTTTAAGTTTGCTTTCCATTAAACAGGAAAATTTGTGCAATTCTATCGTCATGCAATGATCCCGCTGCATAGCACATTTACCCATTTATGCCTAGCGTCTAGAAAAAAGGCCTTGGCAAACAGCTTAGACCCAGATGAGACGCCGCATGATGCGGCGTATCATCAGGGTCTGCGCTATTTGCTTAAATGAATTTCTGTAAGAAATATCCTAAATATAGAAATAAATATACTAGACATCCCTAATTTTGGAAATAAATTGATCCAATTTAGAAGGATGGGAGAGTCCACTAGGCATAAATGGGTTAAAAGCACTTCTTGAAGCAATGGCTCATTTCAAGAAGGTGCAAAACTTTAGTATAAGTAAAATTAATTTAACAAGAGATGTGTTTGTCAGAANGCTCCACACAGTGTTGCATTCATTTATCCGAAAAAAATACTCAAAATAGCAAACTGTGAAACTGCAACTACTTTAAGTTTTTAATTAGTTAAATCAAAGAATCAATTAAAAGCAATTAAACACCGACAAATGTAATTGCTTCAGCGTAAATCTAGGTTTCTGCGATACACAAATGTACATGTAGATCTAGGTGTATATTTTTGCACCCGATCCGCCGCGAACATACGCGGCGGATTTACTCCGCGAAAGTACGCGAGGTAGCGCGGATCGATGCGACGTGACTCGTCGATACGCCGCGTGATTCCGTCGAGTACTAAAATTACTGTCCGCGGCGTAGCCGCGGACTTTGCTGGTTCCGCGTGGGCTTGTACATCAATCGAAAGCAGCCAGCCGGACCTATATAACGTCAATGTCTTTAAATGCTTCAAACCCTGAACTTATTTTTTTGAATACAAATGCATCTAAGAGGGCAGTGTGTCTGTTGGTCAAGCACTTGTGTTGCGACACGTACGCTACATAATGGTTCTAATCATATGTATGATCCATACTACCGTATATTTATTTATTATATACCTACTTTATGTTCCCAAAATATACAAGTTGTATCAATCGGTAAAATAGAACTGCACAGAAATAATTCCCGTATTATGCTACTCGCAAGTTTTCCAATCCGTATTACCATACTAGCCGGACTACTTTTAATGACGTCACTTTGAATGCAGAAAATTATAAGAGCATTCATGGTTAATTATGAACGCTTAAACTATTTTTTTTTAACTTAAATGATTCAAAGTTGTATATAATAAAAGGGAGTATAACGCAAGTCAATTGTTACAAGTGTTTGTATCAGTCTCGTTGCTTGCGCTATTTCGTATCACACTCGAGGCTCCGCCTCTCGTGAAATACGTCATCACACAAGCCACTCGACTGATACAAACACATGGAACAATTGACTAGCGTAATATTCCGTATGTATTATGTGACTAACTACAAAACAAGAGAAGACTTTTAAAAGACAATCGTCATTGAAATGTATACTTACCTCATTTTATCTTGATTAAAAACAGTAGGTCAATTAAAAATGGTGACTCTTCTTTTTGGAGATGCCATCTAGAATAAAATCAACGGTTGGGAATTCCGTTACAATGTTCAATACTATTTAAAACCAAGTATAATGGAATATAGACGCTAAAACAAATAAATGAATGCTATTACATGTTTGCCTATTTATTTGAAACAAAGCAAACAATAAACCATAAAACACTTTTAATAGACCAACAGAGAATACTTTTATGCTGTAACAGACTTCTCAACCCTGAAATGCACCATTGGACTTAGGTTTAATACAGTGTCGTTTCTAGTAGGAAGAATAAAAGAATTATATCCATTTGTGAATGAATATATAATTCTGATAATAACATCCAATAATAACAAATGTTGATAATATGTTTAGTTCTAGAATATGTCGATAACACGTCTTTAACCTTATACAATATTCTTTGTTTAAGTTTGCTTTCCATTAAACAGGAAAATTTGTGCAATTCTATCGTCATGCAATGATCCCGCTGCATAGCACATTTACCCATTTATGCCTAGCGTCTAGAAAAAAGGCCTTGGCAAACAGCGTAGACCCAGATGAGACGCCGCATGATGCGGCGTCTCATCAGGGTCTGCGCTATTTGCTTAAAGGAATTTCTGTAAGAAATATCCTAAATATAGAAATAAATATACAAGACATCCCTAATTTTGAAATAAATTGATCCAATTTAGAAGGATGGGAGAGTCGACTAGGCACATATGGTTTAATAAATGCAGGTCTAAACCCATCTAAGACAGCTACGCCAAAAATGTGTACTAATTGTCTGATTGCCGATGTCCATAGTGCAAGTCATAACAAAACACATGGTACGAATGTTCGGTTGGTTTTTTGACGGTTAGCACGTCCGTTTTTTTAAGGAAAAATAGTCCGGCAGAAAAGTGGCCATTTTTCATTAAACCCGACATTGAGATATATAGTAAATGTTAAAGTGTTTTTTGTTAGGGTACATGTAACTGATGAACAATCCAAATGATGCCGGGCTGTCATCTTTCAAGATGGCGTCCAAGATGGCGGCCATTTTCAGTTTTATTTGTTTAAACATATAGATATGCATTGTTTTATGTATTACAACGTCATTTTGATATTGTTATACATTTAAATATGAATATAGATGTGCAAACATGTGTAATATATTTAAAAAATAATATAAGTTTGAGTCGAAAATGGCGGCCAGAATCAAGATGGCTGCTCAAACATTGCTCCTTAAATCAAGACCATATCCAAATCTTGCATAAGAATAAAACATATAGAAAAATAATACATTTTAGTAGCAATTAAGTATTTAGAAGCGTTCGATAAAAGGAATTTAAATAATACATATGCAGAGTATAGTATAACAAGAACAGATCGACCTTATCCTGACCATTGGAGATAAATTATATTATCTTTGTGTGCAGAAACAGCAACTTCGTCAGGGTATGTTTTGTGTTATGAAAAAATACCGGTGTCATAAATGTCATAAATCACATTATATATCAATTGAAACACCATAATACGTATAATTCAATCTTTTTTCACCAAGGTCATGATCAGGTCACATTTTTCAAACATCATGGTATAAAGTACTATGGATACTAGTTTAGCTCGTGTTGTGAGTTGTTGTCTAGCATAGAGTGATTTTCTTATGTTAATGCAAGTTTGATTCCCATGTTTGTCTTTCATACCAACAATTAAATAACGCATTTTTTGTCTTCTCATTGTTAAACTGTATTATGTCAACCTGAACCTCTTGACAAGCGCAAAAGATAGTTCATGGTAGTGGCGCTTGATTACATGAGCACCGAAGCGTTGAACATGTTAATCGCTTGTACAACCACGTTTGATCATTTTAAGCACATTGAGTGGAGCTCAGGCAATATGTGATGTTACTGTAATGAGTAAAATGGTGTTTGACGCCTCGTCCTTTCGCCAACCATAATCACATGGATTCAAGTCTGGGAGTTCTCCATCTAATGCGAGTCTCCAAATACACGCCTTAATGTGAGTACGTTTCACAATTTCATAAAATGCTTCCGTGGTTGGCGGCAAGCTCTCTAGCGTTGGCATAGCCTTACCCGATTTGTCTACCCTGGCTTCCCAAAGGGTTTGTCTTGTAATACACATTTTCTCTGTATCAGGCTTTCCGTTTCAAGCTGAGACAAATTTGGTCGCTTCCTTCACAACTTCTTTCATACAAGCTGTAATATCGCCTAACAGTCTGATGGAGTTGCCTGCGTTCAGCTTCTTAATAACTGTATCCTTACCGATACCAAAATATCCAGCCACAGTGTCAAATCCAGAGATAGCGTGATCAGACAGCGATATTTCTATGCTTTTGGGAAGTTTTGCGAATCTCTATAACTGCTCTTTCTCTCACTTGTGTTTCCATGATTACCAGTAATGAAAGTTTTAGGAAAACATAGTAATGTAACAACAAAACAAACACGTCTGTATCATCGGCTATTACAGAAATGCCAATGTGTTCTGCTTCTACAGCATCAACATTTGTCTTATCATAATAACGTCAGCTTTCTCGTGGGCTGTTTTTAAATCAACTCGATTGATTATGACAGTGGGCGTATTATTATTTCCTGTAACAAACAACTTGTGTGTTTGAGTGTACAAGGGGTGAAATTCTCTATCTGTGCATAAAGCTTTGCAAATCAGAGAGATCAGCTGTTGTTTGTTTTATATTTTCAGTGACACCTAGTATAACATTTTGTGGTGGTAATGACATGTCACCCGTTAGTTTGTACACCAATGAGACATTGGATTGTCTACCTGACCTCGCCACACTCTTGGTGCTGAACTCTATGTATCGGTCAAAAACACTAAGTAGACATCACAATTATTTAACTTTTGTCTTATATAAGACTAAAAGTTGTCAATATAGTCCTGTATCTTTCCGTCTAATGGCCAGTGAATGACATACATGACAGCAGATGCATCTATTACTGACCACGTGATCTAGCTTACAAAGTGCTGCTCATACACTTCTACTTTTAATTGATTCTTTAGCACCGATTTGGTTTTTCCGATTCTGAGTTCCCCTTTTTCAGTTAACATAGCAGTAGGTACTGGAGCCAATTCATGGTTTATTATATGATTAATGTCACTTTTACATAGAAATAGCTTGTAAGCCAATCACTCTTGAATACATCAGATTGATGTCATACACTTTGGTGTCTGCAACCCTAATGCGCTTTCTAGACACAAACTAGCTTTCAACCTTTCTAGATATTGACCCATAAACATTGTCTGGCCATGAATTTTCAAATTCCCTCATTTGCAGGGTTGTCATTTTGATTTCAAACAAAGGATTATTTTGGTAAAGTAACCGATTAGGCTGGGGGTCAAGGGGGCCACGTTGTATGTCCAAGGCAACGCCCTGGTAGGGGGCCAGGGGTTGAATCCGACCAATTCTAGACATTTTGAGGGACAAAATACTGCTATTTTCAGAGCATAGAAAGTTAAAATGACGTCTACAAATGAAGAGAAAATTTTAAGATTTTCACATTTTTAGTATACTGTACAGCACAGTCCACGCGTTTTCCCCAATTTCCCTCGCTTCTCCGGGGGCACGCTTATGAAGGACATAAAGAACGTCCTGTAATACGCAGAGTTTGCATGATTGGGATCTCCGAGGTTAACGATTGGCAAATTGATAAGCCGACGATTACTGTTCTATAAAGTAAAAGATCATGTAAACTCGGAACTTCGGTTATAAAACCATTGTCCGAGCACGCTGCTTAACATAAAATACTCTGCTGTAAAAATGCAATAAAAAGCCATGTGGTCAGCCCAATGTGACTGGGCTGAACCATATACATAGGGAGACTTTGCAGCGTGGGTGCGGTGCTTTAATAAAAAAAATCTAATTATTTAAAAATTTCTTTACCTTTAACTAAACTGTTACAAAAGTGTTATAAACGCTAATAAACTCAATATTAAATAAACTGTGCATTAATACAATACGAGCGGTTAACATAAGACCTGTTTTTCCCCTGTTAATTTGGGGTTTACATCATGTCAATCAGCGCAGTGTTTTTTCATTGGTTATCAGCGTTTACAAACCATGGCTCTGATTGGCCGAAATTGCTTAGATAAAAAGACAAGCAGGTCAATCCGTTTTTTGATACCAAAATTGATCAGCAAACGCCCTTTGCAATGTCTTGACAACGTTAACATTGTTGCACTTTAAAAGGATGGAGTGTTCTATAAAGTAAAAGATCATGTAAACAAATGACCGAGGACCCTATTAAAGTCTCGCAAAAATTCGCAATCTGTGTGAATTGACAGTTTGCCGTCATCAAAGGAAAGCCGCTTCCTGTCTGAAAGCATAAAGCCACACCGTTCTCGCCAACAAAATTGGCTTCCTTTGTCTATTAATCAACACGCTAAACCAATCGGGTGTTTATCAATAGCAACCGTCGAAATATGTAACAGCACGTGCTTAGCTTTTTCGAATCGTTTGCAGGGAATGGGGGTGGAGTTTAACGGTTAATTGAACACGTGTTTTACGCAAGTTGAGTCCCAATTCGCCGTAATTACTCGGCCTTAGCTTTGAAACGACGAATAAATTTATTGTTGACGTACCTGTGAATTAAAACATATATTAATTTTCTATACAATTATCTTTATTTTTATTAGCCACAATATTAAAACAATTTTTAATTACAGTATTTTTATTTTTTGGCATGCACAGTAGCACACTGCTACCGTGGTGTTGCGCGGGGAAGAGAAATGTTGACTACTTTCTACCGCGCCACATGATTGGCCGTATGCCAACGCGATAAACCAATCAAAAGCCTTTTAACAAAATGCGGCAAGCTATCTGTGTCGCTGAAGCTTTTCAAAACGGCCCCAGGTCAAAACGGTCTAAAGTTATCCCTCGTCAATTAATGTCGGTTGTGAGATCAAAACCTCAGATCGCAATTTTAAAGATTCTGGAAAAACAACCGATTTTCTAGAGATTTTAACCGATTAATTCGATCGGCAATCGGTTAATAATGACAAGGCTGCATTTGGGTTTTACCAATATCTATTGCTTCGTCAACATAAGCAGACGTGGGTACTATTGTTCCAGTCACAATGTTCACTAGACTGGGTGGATGCTTGCTTGAATCCAACGGATCAATACATTCTGTCAACTTTCTCTGAATATTTGTGTTATCCTTGTCATCTGCATTAATCCTTCCCCGCATTTTTTCTTTGTGCTGTTCATCGGTGTCCTCTTTATTAGCACTGCTCAATAAACTAACTTATTGCATTTCTTAAAATGGTGATTATTTCAGGCATTAACCAACAACTTAATTAGGTTGGTTTTTATCATTTTTATGCATCTTCATACAGACTTATTTTGTTATGCACGTACAAACACTGTACTAAAATTAACTTAATCCATGCAACTTCAAATACATGCGCCAATGAGCATTAAGTTTGCTATACATAAACAGATAAATACTACATGCTTTTGTTTTACTTACCTTTGACACTACATTTTCCTAATGAGCTGAAAAAAACATTTATCCATATTTTGTTTGACTGAAACATATTTCGACTGAAATAACTTTGGTGAAAGCAACAACAAGGGAAGTAACTAATCTTTAAACATGTTCGACTTATCAAAGGGAAGTAACTTGTGCATACTGTTATTTAATGTTTTAGGAACATAATTAAGAATTATAATTAACGTATTTGTGTAGTTCATGCTTACACGATGTAAATTAAACGGATGTAACTCATTTGTGCTGAACGAATATATGTACACGATGTTCGCACCTAGTGTATTATGCAGTACATTTGTATTTTAATTATGGATTCTTAGTTTCCTTGTCTGTAATCTCTTCATGCATAGGTAAAATAATACATTTAAGGGATTTAAGTGGATAATATTGAATGGTCTTTACAAAATGCCATTCAGAAAGACAATTAGTTCAGTTTGTATAGCATGAAATTCCGATTCAATGTAGTGGAATGGAATTTATACTAAAATTATTTGCATAAGCGACCATTTTGGCAGCCATCTTGCGTATACTCTGGCATTTGATTTCGATTAATTCACTTCCAAAACATTATCCATCAAAACATCATTCTATTTTAGGCTGAAAAGATCCAAAGTAATGGATTTAGTCATAATTATATCATCAAATACGTTAAAATGCTGAAAACGGCGGCCATCTTGGACGCCATCTTGGATTTCTCAAAACCTTCAACGATTCCAGCCCGGCATCATTTAGTTTCTTCATCAGTAACATGCCTCTAACAAAAAACACTTTAACATTTACTCTACACCTCAATGTCGGGTATTTGTCATTTTCTGCCGGACTAAAACTGCACAATACATAATATAAACTATGTAACGAGTCTTCAATGCTTTTTCATCTTTCAGCAATATTTTGTTGCCAGTCAAAACAAGTATTCTGTTAGCACAGTCATTCGCCCAAGTTGATTGCGTCACATACACTCTATGGATAGTTTAACGTTAGTGTCATTAGGTGTTGCCACCTTTATAAGATATTATATTTACCAGCTGGGAAATATAAACACATACGTCCTTTTTGATGAATCAAATCGATAATTTTTTTTTCTCCAAACCAGATGCGACGAGACTGTCTATTTAAACAACACATGTATTTCCAGTCAATGCCAAAGCACAATCACCGGATGTACCAATCAAGCATATAAAGTGTTTAGTTCCATGGGGGATTCAAAATAATTAATGTTTTAAATAACAAAAGCACATATTTTAAAGAATTGTATCAAGATGTTTCGACCTTTCCTTGTACATTTAATAACATTTAATATTGTCAATGTCTTGGCTGTGTTGGATATCTGCGACGGCAGGTTATTATGAAACGATAATGGAGTTTATACAACACAACTTTAGCCGAAACAGCTATTACATATCTTGTTATCAGAAAACTTGTAATAGAATTCATGTTGACTTTTTAGAAACTATCATGTTCTATATTTCCCCACTAAATACTCCAACTTGTTGACGCTCTCAAATATTAAGCTACTTTTTATATGGGTGATATTTGGAGCGTACAACGGGCGAAGGACCAAAACTGTGGTGGACAGTTTTCCTTCTTTGTCTATATTGTTGCGCAAGGATTTTGTGCGCAACATTCAAGCCCTGATATCAGACAGTTAATATCAACGGATTGCAATAATATTTACATACCTGTGTAGATAATTCATTTCTCGATAATGTCCCGTAAGAATTATGTTATGACACTTTCAATTTTGCACGCCTAGGCAATTTAAATCAACACACTATTCACATTTTCCATTCCTATCGCTGTGCCCGTTGTAAACCGCAGGTAGATTTTAATCGATAACGCAGCCGTAATGCCTTCTTCTGATTGGTTGATATTTAAATATTTCATAACATGGCGAGAGGTCAGTGATTGTATTGCGATTTAAGCAGAAGTTTTACTGAAACAAATTATGCCTTTTAACTTCAATTCCACGATATTTGAGGTAAAAATGGACTTCTGAACTAAAACTGTATGAGTTGGTAATGTTATTTTGCAATTTTAAGCATATTGATGAAAATTTAAACTTTCTGGTGTCCACCACGTAACTGGTCCTTCGCCGATAAGACGTTCCAAAGAATTTAGCCCGTATAAAAGTATCTCTAAATTCTTGGCAACGATTTATAAATAAGACTACCCACTGAATAGCCGTGTGATCATAGAAATTACGCCTCTCATTGTGTTGTGATACTTCGTATTTGTTATATCAAAATATTCTTTTCATGTCATTACTTTTTACGAAAACATATTTCGGTCTTAACCACATTTCACTATATTTGTTAGATCAATTCTAATGTTTTAATACAGTGATACTTTTGTCAATAACTGAAATAATACTACATCACATAAAGGAAACCAATCCCTATTTGTAGGTTTATATCGGGTTAATTTTATGACAAATTGTTATATTATTCTAAATATGTCAGTTATTATACCAATGCGTTAACGCATGAGTTCTTAAATGTAAATAAATTATGTTCCCAATCATTTTAGATTGTTATTAAAATTGNGGTTTATATCGGGTTAATTTTATGAGAAATTGTTATATTATTCTAAATATGTCAGTTATTATACCAATGCGTTAACGCAAGATTTCCTAAATGTTACTGTTGTGTTAAAATCAATTATGTTCCCAATCATTTTAGATTGTTATTCAAATTATCAAGGCTAAACGATCAAATATGATTATATAGCGAAATAGTAACACAATTGATTGATTGATTGATTCNAAAATTGTCAAGGCTAAACGAACAAATATGATTATAAAGCGAAATAGTAACACAATTGATTGATTGATTCATTGATTCTTTATTACATCCTCTTACTGGAGATATCATAAACACAGTATCTGCAACAAGAACATGTAATTAAATTAAACATGTATGGTAATTGAGAAACTCAGTGCATGAAAAACAGCTAGATATGATTCCCAAACACAAATATTGGGAAACAAAAATTGCAAGAAGACAAACAATTTAAAATTCACACACTCAGTATGTTAAATTCCGACTTTTTAAACACCTTGTAGCATTGTCGGTTTAAATTNTAAAATTCACATATTCAGTATGTTAAATTCCGACTTTTTAAACACCTTGTAGCATTTTCGGTTTAAATTGTACGACGTTTAAGTCCCATTCCGCTAACATTATAAATATATTATGCAGAAATCGTTTGTAAAAGACATCTAGCGAACACGAAAAAAAAAAGTACTGATACCATTTCAGCACGCATTGAATTATTTTCTGTGGACCGGGACTTAACGTGAGCTTCGCTATGATTTAGTGTATATTGGGCAACACGTTTATAGTTATTAAAAAATTCAACCGCCATTCCGCAAACCATCGTCTTCTCAGTCGATAAAAAAACACATGAACTCTTAAGGGTGGAATAAAGAAGAATCTTTGGAATATGTGTATTTATCTTTTGACATTTAATAATGATATTATGCATTCATAATACACTGATTATTTACAAATATTTTAAGAATTTAATAAGCAATCTATTGACAATAATTCTAAGGACGCTTTAGACACTGGCTATATTGACACCACATCCATATAGTCGTTAAAACATAAGATGAAATAGTAACATGAGATGTACATATTTTCAATGATCAATACATGGAACATAGTGTTACAAGCTTTAAACACGATTTTGATGTAACGCTAATGTGTAAATATACCGGAATACGGAATGCACATTTATCAAATACACAATACAGCGAACAAAACTACTGGACAGAAACAGGACATTCATGAAAATGAAAGCACACTAGTCTGTATTGAACGATACAACGAGCAAATTATACCATAAGCTTATGAAACAATTTATCAAGCATTGAACATACAAAAACAAACCTACTGAAAAAACAACATGACATTCATAAAGATGAATGCACATAGTCTATATTGAACGATACAATGAGCAAACAATACCATAAATTGTGGAACATTTTATCTAGCATTGAACTGTACTATTAAATTAAGAATATAGCTATGTTCACATCTTTCCTACGCTGAAGGACGTACATTTCATGACATACGAACACATTAAAATGTGTGCTGCCACCGCAATGAATGCTCTTATGACTTCATTACGTGTCGAAATGGAGACTTAGTCAGTTACTTTTCCTAAATACTCACTAGAAACAGATAGTTCCCGTAATAAGTTTACTCGTTTTTTATCATAGATGCTTATGTACTACATAATTGTGTGTCAGATGTGAGTTTCGACGCGTCATTCAACCCCAAATGCTTTTCTTTGACTGTTCCAACGCGATGACTCCGTGTTGAATCATTTTTATGTTTTATTTCGTGTTATATGTATCGACCTGTATTGTTTAGGCAGTTGATCGCTTGCCTTAAATACAATAGCGTAGAACATTATGAATCCTCTCCTGATAATGTTTCTGGAGTTTCATTGTTCTTATATATCATATATCTCCATTGTTTATGCATTTGTTGTAAACCGATGTCAAACCAACAGCTAATTAAGCGCGGCTAAATGCATCTTCGCCATTGTGTTCTTCATAAGCATTGTGTCGAACAATATACACATCTAACTGAGCTATACCAGGCTCTTGTTGTGTCTGAGGTCCGTCACGCTCTGGTTGATGAATGTTTCCAAACCCTTGAGCAGCATCCCTTTCAATATCTTGACGTTTGCTCTTTCGCCTCTTTGAACCATTCTCTGTTTCTGGAGTTTTCACACGTCGGTCCTTCGAACTATTGGTCTTCATATGGAACAATCTTAGAACGTTGTCGCTAATCGCGGATAGCGGCCTTTCCAACGTTGTCTTAATTGTCTGCAATCTATTGTTCCCCTCAATGTTGTAATCATCCGTGCGCAATGCTCTCACCTCAAGTCTATACCTTTGCATCTGACGACGACGACCAATGATATCGTTGTAGCGTTGGACAGACTTCTGATGACCAACTCTGTGAATCCAGCAGTCAGGCAAAATACTCTCAATGTACAGAATGATGGACATCCTTTGTAGTTTCCAATGTCTATCGTGAGACCTGACACCACCAACATCGTCAATCAACGCAACGCACGTGCGGCCCATCATCGCGATCAATGCGTTCACCATCAACAGAGCAGTTAGCAGGATAAATCCAACGAATATCAACATGCAAACCACCGGATGCCTAGTCTCGTAGAATTTCGCCATATCTCCGAGTCCAACCATCAGCTTGAACATAGACAGCAACACGCGTCCGTAGTTGCTATAATTTTCGTCATCGATTGCCGTAGAGCCTTGTAGGGAAATATACATTGCCGTCGCAAAACCAATAATTTCTAGAGCCAGAATAACAGAGAACCGAAACATGTCTCCAATAAGGACCTTTTGTATAAGGACTGTAAAGAAACTGAATGGGCGTAGCGCTCTGAGAAAGAATATCATGAGAAACCAACCAAGAATGACGGAGATAATCAGGCAATAATGCTCATACAAATCGCTACCCAAGGAGGCAAAAAAGTCGATAATGAGGCAAACAGAAAAGATAAGAAAAAACACACGAAACCAGCCGTTGCTGTATGAATTTTTAAAGGACACCTCTGTCCATCGCATCTTTCCCTTGACCATCCTTTCGATGTCCATCAAAATGTAAATGGATGCCACGACCAAGTTAATGATGCCATACCCAAGTGCGAATGCGTCTTGTGGTATGGCTCGTTTGAATTGTGGAGGAAAGTTTATGTCAAATACAATACCATTGGCATTTAAACTGTTTGGAATTTGCTGAGCTCTCTCAACGGCGTACCACGTTAGGAAACACATGTACAGAAAATGAAACAACCACATGATGTAGAAAATAATCCTGTATGCTTGCCATTTCATGCTTATCAGCCTACGCATCACAGTGAAAAGGAGAAAATGGAACTCCACCGATGGGTCCAGTTCCAAAAGCATCATGAGCACGGACTGTCGATGCGGAGGTTCGGAGGTGGGGACCTGGCGTGCGATGTTTTCGGGAAGTGTTGACGTCATTCCATTATCCCCAGTGATTTCCTCGCGCGTCATGGACGAAATTGCGTCGAGTTCGGTGACGTCATACGTCTGAATGTCAAAGAGGCCGTCGTGGGAATGAATATTGCAGTATATCTGGAATATAAAAGACAGGTTATGCTTACTCTTAAATAATTTAGAAAATTGCACATTTGTGTGTCATGTTGTGTTGTATTTGCTTTATAGAAAAACACAAGATAATGTTCAGATTTTTTTATAAGACTTTGTAAACGCAACGACGTAAATCGGATTGAAAGGTACTGAGAACACATGCATGGTCATTTCACAGTATATCTGAATATGAAAAACAGGATATTCTTAGTTAACTACGTTAAGGTCCTTTACATACATTATTGTTTATGTATTTGAATCTTTGACAATGATCAATGTTTTTGAAAACGATCTCAATACCTCAAGATTCATAATATAAGCGAATATCCTGTGAAGTCCATACGACGCGGCCGCCTGCAGAGGGGTCATTCTAGCCCTGTTTTCCATCAGCCAGATCTTCCTCCTCATTTTGCGGTTCCGATTGGCCTCCACGCTCCAGTCATGAGGATTCGGGTCCTCTGTGATTGCTCGACACATATCGAGCAGAGCGTCTCCCTTGTCCGGGTAGAGGTGCGCGTATCTGACCAGGTATTAACATAACACTCAATTTAAAAAGTCTGAGATTTAAAAAACAGTATTTGTTTTTATAATACTCGCTCCAACATCTGTGAAGTAGCAGTTTAAAGCTCCATTCTCACAATCAACGAATATTTCGTAAAATATTTCGTAAAATGAAGTTAACCCATAACAAATCATTGTTGCTTAAAGCAAAAGCCAAAATTTCAACGCTAGATGTGGTCATGTAACATAGATTTAACAAGATACAAAATGCTCTTTTTTTGTGGCACAATATATTCAACACATGTTCATGAACCATTTTAGTGTTCGTGTGTCGTATGAATAGATATCGTTGCGGGATATTAAAATGGAATATAGTGTGCTGCACGTGAATGTCTTGCCCCTCCATAGGTATTGCAACTCATTGCATTGATCAACCACCAAACATCCTAAATAAGAACTTTAACCTCTGCGTTCGGTAAGGNGAATATGAAAGGCATGGTTTGTTAAGGCTAAAAAAAATAGCAGATCGTACGTGTGTTTGTCACGTTGTGTTGTATCAAAATTAATAATGTTGAGCCTTATTAGCCGTGGTAAAACAAATAAATACACGTAACATATTAAACCGAATTGAAAGGTTCGGGGACCACATTCATCGGTATTTTCACATTTTATAATCAGTTTAGGTACAATATACATTCAGTATTTTATGCGAGCGCCTCATGTTTAGTTGCGGATCCAATAGCATATTGAAATACAATATACAACGGAATTGTTCATATATTTTATATATTATTTGCCATGTCTTAACTTGACAGATTTAGGCATAGGGATAGTACTGCCACTAGACCATGCTGGCTTATTTTTTTTGCTGAAATTTTGCCTCATATAAGCGTACCACATTTTGTGGTACTAACATAAACGAAAGAATCATTTTCAGTAGCATTATTTAGCTCTTTTTTTATACATTATTGTATATGTATTTGAATCTGTGACAATTAAAAATGCGATGGAAAAGGATCTTAATACCTCCTCGAGATTCATAATATAAGCAAATATCCTGTGAAGTCCATACGACGCGGCCGCCTGCAGAGGGTTCATTCTCGCCCTGTTTTCCATCAGCCAGATCTTCCTCCTCATTTTGCGGTTCCGATTGGCCTCCACGCTCCAGTCATGAGGATTCGGGTCCTCAGTGATAGCTCGACACATATCGAGGAGAGCGTCTCCCTTGTCCGGGTAGAGGTGCGCGTATCTGACAAGGTATTAAGGTAATAATTAAACAATGAAACAAATCTGAGATTGAAAAAATAAAATAAAAACATTATTCGCTTCACCATCCGTGATTTATCAGTTTTAATGATAACCCTTCCATGGGCAGGCAAGTCAATACATTGATCAACCACCAAATATCCTAAACAAGGCCTTAAGCCCCAGCGTTATTAAATACCAACACCTGAGGAAACTATATAGTGCATTAAGTTCCCAATAATTCGAAGGCACTAATTGTAATCTGTCACCTAGTATCATTCACATATTAGTGCTGCAAACAGGCAAACATAAGTCGCTTATTTAGGGGAGTAACTTGTCACTGATCATAAACAAAGAGTTTTATATACAGAAATGTTCGTCTGGGTCTGTAGATTTCATTTTTTCGAAAAGTGCTGGAGGGCTTCAAAATCCAAAATTGCGTCCAAGATGGCCGCCAAAATGGTCTTACTCACTGTNCTATTAATCATTTCTAATTTTATTTATTAATGTGGCAAAAACGACGAATTTCCTTCACATATTTGATTATTATGTTTTGAATACGTGTAGAGTAAAAGATGTAAATTCTATTTATTTATCACAAATAGAAACGGAAGACCCTAGCCGCTACTCATAGCTTGGCAATTCATTTGGCAAAATAAGGCTTGTTTAATCATAAAGCATTGTTTAAATGAAGTCAGCAGTGGGACAGGTTATGGTTCGTTATGCTTCAACAAGCGTTTAATTTGCTATTGTTTTTGTATTTGAAAGTGGCGTTTTGTAGAATCGGTTAACAAATGTCGATCTATTGTATTTGTGCATGTATTTTTAAACTATTCATTTTCAATGAATATTGATTTCATTAAAACCGTGGAAAAACAATCAGTTCGTAAAAGTGAATAGCATTATACGAAAACTACTTTATAACTAAATAAATACACGAATACATCATACCATGCATTCGTATATATATATATATATTACCACATACATTCATAAATAAATGAAGGAATGCATTAATATTCAGTCAGTAGGTGAATGATTGAGTCAGTAAATGAATAATTGAGTCAGTAAGTGAATGATTGAGTCAGTAAGAGAATGATTGAGTCATTAAGTGAATGATTGAGTCAGTAAGTGAATGATTGAGTCAGTAAGAGAATGATTGAGTCAGTAAGTGAATGATTGAGTCAGTAAGTGCATGATTGAGTCAGTAAGTGCATGATTGAGTCAGTGAGTAAATGATTGAGTCAGTAAGTGAATGATTGAGTCAGTAAGAAAATGGTTGAGTCAGTTAGTGAATGATTGAGTCAGTGAGTGAATGATTGAGTCAGTAAGTGAATGATTGCATCAGTAAGTGAATGATTGAGTCAGTAAGTGAATGATTGAGTCAGTGAGATGGTCTGTATTGTTGTCTGTCTGTCTGAATGTCTGTCCGTCAGTCCGTTTCTCTGTCTGTCTGTCATTCAGTCCGTGTATCAATGTGTCTGTCTGTCTGTCTCTCTGTCTGTCTGCCTGCCTGCCTGTGTGTCTTTATTGTCTGTCTGTCTTTCTGTCCTAATTGTTCGTCTGTTTGAAGGACATTTTAACGGGTATTTTTAATATAACACCATCGTATTAACTTATTGATATGTAATGTACTTTTTGGTATCGCGTATGTTTAAAATGAATTATTTGTTTCTTAAATTATGCATACATTTTTCGTCATGGCTGACTAAGATCACTCTAAACTATGTCTCATTGGACTAAGATCACCGTGAGCTATGTCTCCTTGAATAATTATGCAGCGAGACCATTGAAGGTCAACATACGTATGTATATGTTTTCAATTTAAGGTGTGCTAGCTTTTAAATGGTAATTGTATACCAATAACATTTGTATACTTTCACGGATTAAAATTGATTCGTTGGAATATCTTCAAATCACGGTATGGTAAGTCGGCTACAACGTCTGTTCATTAAGTCCACAGTGTTTTGCTGACACTGGCAAACACATGAAGTTATGCTTTTCTTGTTGTTATGCTGTACTTACATGTTGCTATGGTATTTATTCAAAATGGTATTGTTCAAATAAATATACAAACTTATGGAAGCCTTTTTTTTAAATGTAGTGTATATTCAATATTTTATACACATTGTGTAAAGACAAATATTGTTACCGCTTTAATAAATTGATAATAATCATCATCATCGCCGTCGTCATCATCATCATCACCACCACCACTACATGCGCAAAGATAATAATAATAATTAGTCCAGAGTCACATTTCTAGGTCAAATATCCAATTTTTACTCTTTTGGTCAGTATATGTTTAATCATTGTGTGATAGTATAAATTAACTTTAGAGACAGCTAATATATTTCAATAAAACTGTTTAATTCATCGATTAATTACGAGTTCACAATCGAAAGTTTTAAAACACAACAGCAACCAACATATTTAAACAAATACATGTACATGTATCGACTGTGTGATGCATTTCAAACACAACGATTCTGTTTGGACATCAAGTGTTACTATTTTTGCGACTTAACATACATAAGTTACGAAGATATATTAAGACTAATGAAATAATGTTCTGGATCACTTAAAGACACACATGCTGATGTACGACCAATTGATCTTACTGACTTTTGCCTCAATCACGTCCATCTTGAAATCCACATTTTATTAAAACAGACGTCAGCACAATGAAACCGAAACATATGAATATGTTTATCAGTGTAAATAGAGCTTCGTAAACGTTCAGACCATGAGCTTGAACATCGATACAATGACGCGCCTAAAATGCTTTAATCCGTATCATCAGTAGTATTTGAGCCTTGAATTGATATGTAAGTTGCTGTCAAAATGCATAGTATTTCAAGCCCAAACACATACATATAAACGTTGTGCGTCTCCGTCTTCTTGAATGAGAACAGTTAACAAACTGAACGATTGCAATTCGAATGTAAAATATCTTGAGAAATGATCATAGGATCGAAGCTAAATAAAACATAAATTTGCATATGCGCTAGAACATTATAAAGACATGTTTTTACCTGTTGTAAACAAAAAAGACAACGCACTGTTAAAGAGTGTTTGAATGAGATAAAACTTAGTATTGAGTTATATCAGCTTTATTTTGAGTATGAAATTGGATGAAATATGTTTTCTGTGGTTTACATATGGAGAAACGTTTTTTTTTATTATTTAGCTCACCTCATAATAGAATGCCCATTGGATGGTTATTGTACAGCTTTAGCTTGGAACAAATCGTTTATTGATGACACTTAATTAGAATGCCCTGTTTGACAGTATCTTAGCAAAGTTTGAAATTGAGTTATCAAGAAATAAATAACTTTGGTACAATAATAAATGTCGGAATGACTGTGTCACGTGCCACGGCTAAAGTCAAACCCTGGAAACATTGTGAACACTCCAGAAATATTTAATTTTGCTCAATTATCATTAAGTTGAACAGAACATTTGTAGCAATAATATATGGTCTGATATGATTTAATTCCGCTCAGATATGGTCTAAAACTATGACAAATATAAGAAAATAAGTTAGACATGTATGTATGTTTTATTCTTGACCTTGTTACTGAGAAATTTAGCCTTATCTTTGTCTTTTCAATATCTGGTTCAAGTTTAAAGCTGGACCTTGTAGAATCAAACACTATTAAAACCCCAAAACAACGACAATTTGTTTTTAAACTTGAACTCGTGAGCGGTTTAGAGCCATTATAACAATCTCGTTTGCCTTAAACGTTCAAATGTTTCATTTTATTTCTCTTTATCGTGAATGTTTCTTTAATGATGACGTATTTTTAACTATCAAGCTGTTACTCAGCTTCTTGCTTTGAGTCTGCGTGACGTTTACATTTAATACTAATATGTTTGGTTTCAATTTGATAGACATGTGCATGTATCTACACTGTTTCCAGTATGCCTATGCAAGCGATTCACAGGGTTCGTTACCAGTGATAAGCAAGTCACAACAGTGTCTGATGATCAGATAGACCTAACCCAGGGGTCAGTCAAATATATATAGTGACACGTGGAAGCAAAACCGGAATATGACCTCGGACCATTCAGGCCAAGCCATTGGTCAGTGACCAGCGGTCAAACATGTGTTATATTAAAGTCCTATCTGACTTGGAACATAACGTTTTTAGAGATGTTCTATGAACATGGTGGACTTCTTCTAGTTTGCTTAAATCAAGCCCCTGCAGTCAGAGATGGCACCACTTTAGGGGCAACTTGTTTTTTTTATATGTGAAAACTAAACATTGTTCTAAAACTGTACCAGATATATCAAATATGAGATAAACAGAGTAAATCAATTGTTCAAAACCCAACGCTTTTTCAGAATTATTACAAATACTACATAAAACAGCTTTTACCTTCATGTCTCAGGTGAACAATCTTGTGCCTTTAGGCCGCCTTTTTTCAATTATTCTATACAATTTAATATCTTATATTCCACACAAACACCAGGAAATGCGATATTACACCGATTAACCTTTCAGCAGAAAGTTATTTCAATATAAGTACATGTATATGTAAACATGAGACCCTTGGGGCGTGGCCAGTGTTTGCCCTCATGGAAATGATTTGAATTTGTTTTGTAGAGGACCACTATATAATGTTATACATTAAATATTTAACGCCTGACCATTGAGGTTTTAGACGAGATTTTATATCTTCTATATACCTCATTTTGAGCGATGAGAATATTGGGGTGTGGATAGAAAGTCTGACTATTACCTTACATTTAGTAACAATAAATCATGAATGGAAATAAAACTTTTGTTATTGTATTAACATAAAGCTATCGTACAGTAAATTCATTAAATACATATAGGATCTGACATGAATTGTCATATCATACCATATTTTATTAAACGAGTTCAGGAATTTTGTTAGTAAGCGAGCCTTTGGCGAGTTTACTAACGAATTTCCTGGACTAGTTTAACAAAATATAGAATGATATGACAACGAGTGTCAGATCTTGTTTTATCACATGCTTTTAAACTAAATAAAATACATCTTAAGTGACCAAACAAATGCTGGTAGATCTAAAAGTTGTTTACTTTCGTGACGTCATTTCATGTTGACGACGTCATTTTACCAAAATAAAGCCATGCGATTGGTTAATTATTGTTTCTGTAGCCAATGAAAACGCTTAAAAATGTTGTATAACACATGTGTAATATAAAAAATACTTTATGTCTGTATTACATTGAAAACAAGGTATAGCATGTGATAAAATATATTTCGCTAAGTTCACTTCACATGTGCACACACAACTTGTAATGTTAACATGCATTTATTCTTGATATGCCGAGGTGATGCAAATACAAATTGAGTTCGGCTTACTGTAAATTATTGAAGGAATTATTGTAAAAGCAAATATATTTTGTGTGTGACTCATTGCGATTGATTTTCACAGTTTAAACGAACTATTTTGTTGCAGACGAAAACGTTTGTAAATGCATATGTGTCGGCATATTGAATAAGTGTGTCCTTGTACATGTTTTATATTAATGTATACTTTCATTTTTAGTATCGCACGAATACATAGAAGATTACATCTGTTATTATATCGTGTGCATGTCGTAATACAACGAACATCAACAAGAGAAACATAATATAAAATAATAATTTGTATACTAAATATTTTAAAACCATCCCAGACAACATTCGAAAACCTTAAACAGGCATTGTACTAATAAAGGAAAAACAATAGAACATGATAATATAATCCAACTAGAAAGTCATGTATATTTATTTGCAACAGCATATGAATTGACAAACATCAAACATGTCAGAGCTTCTTATAAACCATAAGCGGATGATAATGGTTCTTCTGCTAATCTTTATGGAGTGAGTATGTTGTTGTGTATGTAACAAGTCTCATTATCCATTTTGCACTACGGCACAGATATATAGAACATCGAAAGGTCGTTCACATGTTGATCAATAATATAATGCTTTTAGTCGCCATTTATAATATGTTCAGGTACAAAATATGTAATTCATGAAATCTAAATCTAACTACTTAATCTTATACATATAATCTCATTGTCTTACTACATCCTCATATCCTATATCCTAAATAATGACAATACACACATTTCATACAAGATCATGTGATATTTTTTAATAATAATAAAATAAAAGACAATATCCTCATCATCGTCAACGTTATCATCATTGTCATAATTCTCTTCTGCCATCGGTTCTGTCTCCTCCTCCTCTTCTCATAATCACTATCTACATAAACATCGTTATCATCATAGTTCATGACCACCATCCTCATAAGCAGCATTATTACTCAACCATGTCATGAGCATTATAATAATAACCACAATCATCATAACGTTAATGAAGAATTATCATAATAATATCATAGCCATTTTCTCCTTCATCTTCTCCTCATCTATCCACTCATCATTATCATCTTCATCAAAAGTAGTTACAAATTAAACAATAATACAGTTGCAATAATTCAATTTCACCTACGTGTGATAATTATTATACAATTCGTCAATATTGATTACATTATAAACAAAGAGCAATTTCGACTGCCCTAGCATGAGCAAAACCCTATTGTAGCACGTGGCCTTTCATTTATTACAAGGAAGCAAATACCAAATATTAAGGAAGAAATGCCAAAAATACAACATCAAAAAGTACACATTGACAAATCTTATAGACGACATACACACATATTTAACAAACACACGAATGTATACAAATAGGGACATCGCCTTTCAATGGCCAGAGCAACATGTGTATAAAAATATGCATTGCGTAACACACATATAGATTGACATTCTTGTCAAGAAACAAAACAAAGTTGTATAATAATATTATAGGCTCAGTAAAGAACCTGAAAATACACTAAAACTAAATGACAACTTAAGGTAGGCAACATCAACTTTGTCTTCTTAGATATAAACAGGTTACTCCCTATTTGCAAAATGATCGGCTAACTCAAATATCAAACTTTTATATCAAAATAAATAGCATTGTTTACAAGAAGCAACTTAACAAATATTGTTGTATGATAAATTAACACGACACGTGGTATGCTTTCCATACCCAATTCAAGATTTCTTATAATTGGGATTCTAAAATATTTCTGGGCCAAGTATTTTGAAAGCAGTTTTGGAGAATGTCTCAACGTGTACATAAAGATGAATGTGCCTTAACGCGAACTAGGAATACTGTCTAAATCTAATAGCATTTGTATACCTCTAATACTTCGAAAAAAATGGCATGTATTTACAAACATATTTTTCAATAATCTTTACACTAAACTTTAAGTCACAAAAATGTTAAATTTACTCACTTTCTTATATTCAATTTTTGACAGAACTGACTGCATCATTAAATGTATGATATCCTAGCGAGCTATATTATGCTTATTTACCCAAACTGTTTCTGGCATACATACTGCAATTTGTTAAATTATCATCATATTTTGCATTCGCATTTATTGAGGATTCATCAGTTTGAGACTGGATCAATCAGAAGTTGCGTTGGAATTCGATTATGATTTCATTATCCCAATTGCTATCTTTCAAATGCATTATCCCAACGCTGTCATAATCCTGCAAATCGTCATCGAAACCACCAATGCCACGTACAGACCTGACAGATGCGGCATTATTATCAGTTATTGTGCGTAACTATGATAATATTCGGAATCGTTTCACTGCAACATTCTTTAGCGTCTCCAGTTTCTGTTGGATGAAAATGTAATTCGCCGGTGTGGTTCGTTTTAAACCGAATTCGTCAAAAGAAGCACAGATTGAAAGCTGCTTTTAAAATGTCATCTTTGTTTTGAATGATCGGCCGCAGGTTACTTGTGCTAGAAAAACACTTCAGCCGAGGCGGGTTCAAACATTTAAATAGCCGGTTGTACTGTAAGCCTTTTAACAAAGCATTTCAAGAAAAGTAGTCTATAATGCCAACAAGGACGATTCTTCCAAATGTTTGACCTTCTTAATCGTGTTTACCCACGAGCAGAGTACAAGAGTTAACAGCGTCGGTTAATTTGATGACGTAAATTTACGCTCCAATAGGAAGCTATCAAATTCCTTCGCCGTTGTCTCAGGTTCCTTGCTCTCGCCATGTATGCACTGCAGAACTTGTTCACTAAATGTATATCGATCGTTAATCCCATCAACCTCTAAGAGGATGTCGATTTGTGAATTCTTTATGTGATCATTAGTCAGTTTCCATGGTCGAGAAGTTGTAAGAACCGTGTACTTGTCATACGGAAATCCCGACATAGACGGTTCAGAAATGTTAATATCGGCAGGCGCCCCCATTCATCTAGACCGTCTAGTACTACAAGGCACATTTCCGCCTCTATTATTTGTTGTAAAAGTTTATACGCAACCTCACGCTTTTCTTTGGAGTTTATTGAATCAATCAGTTGTTTCTTTATCATATGGGTTATGTCAGTCTGACCATTTGCATCTCTCAATGAGATGAAGAAAAGGAGCTTAAAATTCCGCATGATTAACACGTCATCAAACGCTGCATTTCCGGTGGGAACTTCCGATGAAAGCTGATTTTCATGGGCCCAATCATAAGCTATCTTAGCTGCAAATGTAGACTTGCCGATTCCGGGCTCGCCTTGTATGTATATTCGTCGATTTGAATGATCGTATGTGTAAAATAGTTCTTTGTATGTCAGTACTTGCTCCTTTTTAACGCGTTTCCCATCTTTTGCTATTTCAATTCGTCGTATTTTGGGCGTTGCATATATATTGGTTATACGTTTATCAAATATCTGACACAATATTGAATTTTTGAAAAACTCGCATCGTCATTGTAATGTTCTACCAAACGTTGCCGAAGATCTGTAATGATAATACAGCAATGCATTACATTAATACAAGTTAAGTGCGCTTTGTAGCTTTCTAGCAAAACATGCAGGCAATACTAGCAAACAAAGTGTCTCGTTTCATTCTGAAGCATCTAACCACATGGGAGTCAACTAAAATAAAGACACGCTACTGTATGTCCACATCTTAATCATCAATGAAGCAATTATGATGCGACTTTAAAGCTATGTTACACTTCATTCATGAAGAAAACAAATAGCGACTTAAACGAAAACATCAATCAGTTTACATGTGGGTAAATAAAGCCGTGTAAATTAATTATTCGAACGAAATACATAAATACTATCATTTAGCTTTATCTTTTTTGTTAAGCTCTGATCAAATCAATATAAAAAAAACTTTCAATTAGTCTTATTACATGTAGTCTTAAGCAAGACGTGAATTTTGTCAAATAGTGAATACTTTGCTTAAAATCATCTTTATTTATAATACACTTATTTAAAGCTAAAATTGAGCACACTTATTCAATATGATTTTCAAATGAGTCAAAACATGGGTTCAACAAATGCTGCGTAATTAATGATGTTGGATGATATACTTGTTCTAAATTGTATCAATGCAACGCAGATTATAAACAGTTTTATAACTCGTTCATTCAGTGGTTGATTTAGTTTAAATAATGTCTTTCAGAACGCGCGTTTATCAAAACACCGCTAAAAAAAGAGTCTTTAGTGCGCATCTATCTAAAATATTGCCGTTTCGGTCATAAAAATAATGCATATATGGATAGAGGAAACGCGGTTTAGCTGAACAAGCTAGAAGAGGGGCTATGTCTCTCCAATTTGGTATGACTATTACCATAGCACCCCAAAACAGTGGTAATAAATTGCTTGATATGTGCTTACACGAACTTAATAAAACAAGTTATTGAGGGATTACATTGATGACACTTGTAACGATATAAAGAAGGAACAAGATGAGCTATTCAAATACTGCGCTTTAAACTATTTATATAATATATCATTGTTATTAAAGGTGAATGTTTGTAGTAGATACAAAGTAATATAGGCAGTTTATTCAGTAATGCCAGTGGTAGACATAAACGATAAATTGAATTTACTGTGTAAATAATATACATTAGTCTGCTGGGTTTCAGATCAGAAAAATGATCATAGGCCAGTAACCTTGAATAGAGCAGTTGCGATTGTGTACATGTAATATATACACGGATGAAGTTGTGTTTCACGCATTCCTTTACCTGACATCATATAATATACTAAACGAATAGTAATACTCGTCATAAGTATCGGCCTTAATGAGATGCCTTGAATAAAGACTCCATAAACCTGTATTACGTTTTAAATGAAGTAAATTTGGAAAGATAAAGTTGCAAGTTATTCCCGTTGTAGTTCATCAATATGTACTTTCACACACACATAGCTATGAACTCCGTAGTTTAAGAAGCGGCATAGCTCTGCTTAATTGTCAGTCAGAGGTATAAGCAGAGGTTTCAAGTAGTTAAATGGATTTCGATTGTTGTACGCAAAATTAGCCTTAATTTCATCGTACACGCTAACGTTAACCTCACTTTTAATACAATGAAAATGGGGCATAATTCTGCTTAATTGGCAGGGACCTAACATAATAACCATTAATGATTGTGCGAAGATTTAATTTATTAAATGTAGTATTAGAACATATTTAATTTGGAGTAATTTGGAGTTGTTGCACGCAGAACCTTTAGCATACAATGTACCGACGCTTAAGAAAGAGTGAGCAGTTCAGCTTGAACGTATCAATGAATAGACCGAAAAACAAGGGTTACCTAATAATGAGCTTGACCTTTATTCTGCTGCCTGTTTTATACTTCAATGTACATGATGTGCCATTGAACTCTTTTGATTACCCCAAAATCATATGGAAGAAGTTGGAATTGGAAATATTAAATATTTATTTTTAAAATATCTTATTAATATGTAGTAAAATAAATCATTATTTTTAAATTAATTGATACATAATATATAAACTTAATCTTTGAAATTTTATCTAAATATGTACAATGAAAGGACTTAGTTCTACTAAATGGTTCTTGGTCGGTGATCTTAACCAAAGACATCGAAAATAGATGTGTCGGAAATAAAGCAGTTTTATATTTAGAACAAATGAAAACAACGATAAAAGACATATGTGATGTCCAAATAGAATACCATCAGTAGTTAAATGCATATTGGATTTAGACAAACAAAAGCTCCTTTATCAAAACATAACGCTTACATACAGGTAAGAACTGTATTTCAAACAACAAATATGAGCTTAAATCTGTAACGAATCACGCCTTTGTATATATGAACTAAAGATTATTTGACCAAATCTGAGTCCAAATACTGTTCGTTTTGATTTTCAAATGATAATGTATACATGTATATAGGGTATTTCTTATATTGACACAAACCTCAGTGGAAAACAAACCCGTTTACGAACCTGCAAATCCTTGTTCGTAGTCTATTTTTGCAGTTTCGTTCGTTGTCTGTTTCATGCGCATAATGCCCTCCTGTACATTATTTTCAATGAGTTGTGTCCCATCCTGTATCTTGCTGTCGAGGCATTTTCCCGCATCGTGTGTCTTGTTTTCAATGAGTTGTGCCCCATCCTGTATCTTGCTGTCAAGGCATTTTCCCGCATCGTGTGTCTTGTTTTCAATGAGTTGTGTCCCATCCTGTATCTTGCTGTCAAGGCATTGTCCCGCATATTGTGTCTTGCTTTCAATGCGTTCTTCTCCATGCTGTGTAATGCGTTCAATTAATTGTTCCATGGGCAGCCGATCATTCTGCAACTGCATGCAAATACAACAAGTTATTTATTTATATATTTTCACCCAGCAACAGTGACATAATGATGTTGATCATTCACTGAAATTCTACACTCATTTGAAGCAAAACACGAAATCAATAACATTTCTATCTTTATATCTTCTTCCAGCATACTACAATTCATATCATCTTTTTTATTTTGCTAATTTTAAATACATGTCAAAAATATAAGTCTGAACATATATTTTTGGAATAATTCGATTTAATACCAATATAAAGAAAACAAAATGCACATCTACAAAATGATCATATTAGTTTGAACTTTGATTCGTTTGAAAAATCAAGAAGCTTTCTCCAACATTTTTGACATAAAACAAATGTCGTCATTTTGTTTTTGAAAATATTGCTCGTGTGCAACGTGCAACTTGCATCCACACATTATCTATTTTATCCTTATCAGTGTTTCAGCTACAAGCAAGTCCATGAAGATGACTGACACGTTAAGGTTATTTAGCGGTGACAGTTTCAGCGAAATCCACCAAGTAATTAAAAAGAACATCGGTAGACAAAGTGTGGGATTTACATATTTTTTAGTAGAAACACAAACAAGCGGCAATAATTCTGAAAAACAATGTCGTAGCCAAAATTCCATCATCTCCACATTATAGTCATTCATTAAGCAAAGTCATTATTTCAAAACGAGGAACTTAGAGATGGTCTTACGTATGTACGAACGAAGGTACGAATTTCCAATTTGAGGGGAAAGAACCGTATTTCATAAAACATTAATAATGCTCTAATGTTTTTTTTTCCATTTATATAAATGAATACAAATATGAACTATGCTTTTTCTTTTGAAAGATGTCACACACTTTTTTGAATTTGTAAATATGTAAACGGGGAACTAAGACTTACATCACTTAGTCTCGCGCATGCTATATAGGCTGATCGATCATGTTGTAAGCAGTTTGGATCAGCCAGTAGCGTGGACAGTGTCTTGAAATATTCCTGCAGGTCAGCATCTGCAATCTTGCAGTCGGTTGTGTGTCGTACATCTCGGACGATCTGACGCACCTAAGAAAAGTTACATTATGGTTAATGAACAAGTGGTTAAATTTGTAATGTATAATACGAATCAAAAAATTCAAATTTAAACGTTATAGCAGTGTTTAGAGGTTATAATATAAATTGATATATGACACAGCTTCTGAAGATGACTCTTTACTTTTCGTTCAATTCCGTTATGAGTGAAGTAGATAAAAACAATACCGCAGTATGCATTAAACACGTGCGTTTTAACTGTCTTACCCTTTCTAGTAGACATTGCTTATCAGGCGGTGGAGGGGATAGACATTGGGAGGACAGGCATGTCTGGAAATGTTTGCAATTCAACATGATGCTTATCACGCCATTGAAGTCCAAGTCATGGACCGAGGAAATGCTGCTATATCCGTCCGGAGGGAGGTAGCATTTTCCTATTTCCCAATTGTTAAGCGCCCAGTTTTCAGCACGAGTGTTCCTCCAGGAAGGTCCACCGTATTTGTGCTGTATTATGATATTCTGTTTTACGTTATCACATGTTGGGCATGGCTGTGGTCTCTGTGACTTGTGAAAAGGACAATAACTTCCTTTCTTCTTGTTACAATATGGGTTTGTTGGGCATGGTAAGAGTTTTTCAATTGGGCAGTTTCCACAACTTCTACCAACAAAGGCGTGTATTTTCTGTAATTCTGTGTCCAGAAAGTCAGTAAGACCTTGCTTCGCCACATTGAGTGCTATGCACGCTTTGAACCAGTTATTGGTCTCCTTGTCGGTGAACAGGTTGTTGTTTGCGTGCATTCTGCTAAAAAAAAACAGGCACCGCTCAGAGGTAAGTTCGCTTATGGACATGCATAAACACGACATTTATATGTGTAAGATTCGTCTTTCAACATTGACTCTGAGTATATGACCGTTTTCGAAAGCCTGAAGAACATAATTGCATGTACCCAACTCATAAACTTGGTTTACATTAAAACCCATCTAACATACGGTGTGTATAAACATGTTATAGGTTTATAAGGTATACCGACTTCACCCATCAATATGAGCCCTGCTCCACGAAATCCAGAATAAATGAAAGTCCGATCATGTCGTCGGGATTGCATTTGTTTTGTTAAATATTATATGACTTCTGCATTTGAGACGTTCAACAATCCATGCTGGTTTTAGACTAACCGATCTATTAGACAACGTTTGTGTTGCTATTTGAAAACAAAAAAGTGCAAAATGATTCGAAGGATGCAACACATTTAACGGAACTTTAAATTAAATGTTAATTCCGGATTTCGCGGATATTTGTTTTCCGGCAGATTTTGTTTAAACCATGATTTAAACAAACTTATCAGTTACAAGTTAAAAGTCTGCATTTAATTAAGTAAAAGTATACAATCTCTGCTTTATAATAAAACAATAAGAAGTCTTATTCCAGTCATATTGAAAACATGCAATGACAGTCGGTTACTGTAAAAGGTTCTATTACCTTAACGTGGCATTGTCTAAAATTATGTAAGAAAATGTGTGTGTTTTATTGTAACACCATTTTTTATTTTAGTCTGTAATTATCGGTATTATAATGATTTTCAACAATTTTAACATATGAACTTTTGATCCAAAAAAAATAAAAGTTTATTTTTGGAAACTAAAAAACACTGAAGATTAGTTCCGCGCACTTTGAGAAAGAGACAGCAGCCTGAAAATAAAGTCAGTATGAAAGGATTGATTTTGAAAACAGAAAACGAAGCGCTTCAAGTAGTTTATAGTTGTTGCAGGTTTACCGAGTAAAACATAAGATATACATTGTATCCTTCGCAATCAATACGAACCTAGAATGCTGATGACCAGATGTGATATTTACAAATTTAGATCACACTGCAAACTACACACAAGAGGGCTATGATGGCCCTGAAGCGCACCATGATTCATCGAAATTTAGTGAATGTGACCTTTCAATAATGTTGTAATTTGTTTATAAGATTTCAACCGGTTCCCTATTTGTTGATGCACGTGACACAGATTCTAATTCGGCCTAGATATTATCAATATGTACATTCTGACCATTACGATACAGTCATTAATGTGGCCTCTAGAGTGATAACGCAGTTTTACAAAGATTAGACCTTGCGATCTGGGTTTTTGACGCACGTGACCCAGTTTTGAACTCGCTCAAAATAGTTTCACCAATATATGAATATATTCTGACCTATTAGTTTCATCAAAATTGGATAAAAATTCAACTTCTTTCGTGGAATATGGCTTTTATAAGATTTGACCTGGTAACCAAGTTGTAAGGCGCACGTGACCTAGATTCTATCTCAGCCTATTTATCGTCAAGGTAAACATTCCGACAATGTTTTATTAAGATTGGATGAAACATTTTGCTTCAAGAATGGTTATAAGATTTTTGTGAGATTTGACCTGGTGAACTTGTTTTTGGACAAACATGACCAAGATGCAAACTCGCCCTTAATATTGTTAAAACAACCATTGTGACCAAGTTTTATTATAATTGGATGAAAAAGCGGCTTCTTGAGGGGTAACAATCCTAAAGATGACGACACACAACGCACAATACGCAACACCAGATATAGACAGACCACTATAGCTGATAATGAGCACTTCGTGTTCAGGTCAGTAAAACACTATTTTTAAATCCTATTGTTTTCTGACAACAAATTTTTCGAGATTGTTAATTGTTTACGCTTATGCCTGCCACTTTTTTAAGATGTGTATTTAAAAAGAAGAAAATGTTAAATAATATATCAAGGAACACGCCTGCCATGTTTGGTTTAAATCTACCAGGAGGTTAAAGAAAAGCACTATTATGAGCACAAATGTTGGCGCAGGTTGACAGTTGACGTACGCATACAGTGACTTAACACAATTAAGCGCACCATTCTACTTACACAACAATATGTTAATAATGCTTTAAAACTTGTCCTTCCCAAAATGATGTTTTATTAGATTATTAGACTTCTTACCTTGCCAAGTAGCTACCATTCTGTCAAATGTTTTTTACTGAACAAGTGAACAGCCCTTTAGGAACACACTTTTTAATATGAAAATTAAACTAGTTACCCAGGTAACTCTTCATTTTCCTCGTCCTGTGCTAGCACTTCTGTCTACAACACAAATCATTACATGATTTTTAATGAATCAAAGCACTCAGAAATATTTGGGAAAAAAGTTTTAATCTTTATCCTTTACCAAATTGTATCAGGACACTATAATTACAGTGTATTGTGTACAAAAAGATTTGTAAAATCTATAACCCTGATTGAAAAAGTCATTAGAAACAGCAACACGTTTTCAATCATTTTATTAATTTAACGTATTTTAAGTATTTTTTCCAATGATTACATTCATAAGATAAATAGTAAAAACAATATGCAAATGTGCTTAGAAAAGGCACCTAGAGCTGTCCCAAGATAGCGCTTTCGAATATTCTACCGCTTGTATAGTTTGATGTATATTTTCTGTCAGTCACCTGATATAATGATCACCTACATTTTTTAAGTTGAATATTTTAGAAGATGTATACTTAAAGTTAAAATCTTCACACAAGAGCTCAATACCTCCGCCCGAACTCAAGTTGTGGAGCGGAAACCATTTTCCTTTAGTAACACTGACCCTGACCATACGGGCCAAACATGTCATCCCATTTTAGTCATGCATTTAAGCTACCATGAAACAAAATGCTATCACACTATTAAAGGTAAAGTTGTCGAGTGGAATTATGACTGGGAACTATTTTCCTAATTTTAGTAACAGTGACTTGATCCCACTGGCCCCAAATACAATCCCTCAATAGAGTAGCATGTAACGTACCGACGAAAAAGTTCAGAACAATATCCCCATCAAAACTGAATTTATTGAGCGCAAGATGGTTATCTACTTTTAGCAATATTGACATTAGCTTTGACCCAACTGGCCCCAAATGCAAATGTCTGAAAAAAATAGGAATTGTTTCATCAAACGTTTACCTGAAGTACAATAAGGGGTATAATTCTGCTAACGTGCATACATTGCAGGTCGGAGTTATGGGCCTTGGTCAGTAACTCTGATAACCCTCAAGACGTAATTGAAGTTTCAACAAGGGCTGTTTGTAAAACATGCATGCCCCCATA